>VMDR010002333.1:0-94936 GCA_007922815.1 Macrotus californicus
CAGGGAATGGTGTCCTCCAGGTTCATCCATATTATAGCTTGTGGGCGCGTTGAGTAATAGCTGCTGTTTCGACCACATCTTGTTGGTCGGTCCCTCCCCCCCATGGATGCCTCACTTCCACTTGTTTGTTATTGTGAGAAGGTCGCTATCAATACAGGGTGCAAGCATCTCTTTGAGATCCTTGTATCTTCACATTTTTAAAGTATATGAATGTGCTACTTGATTGAAAAATAACAAATTAAAAATCCAGAGGATAAAATAAAAAATTAAAGCAGCTAAAGTAGTTCATTACCACCAAACCAAAGAATACTTGTGCATGGCCCATGGACACAGAGTACAATGTGGGGAGAGGGTGGTGCTGGGTGGAGGTGGGCAATGAGGAAAAAAATGGGACAACTGTAATAGCATATACAATAAAATATAATCAAAAGAAACTTAAAAAATCCTCTTCTGTATCTGGTAACCATAAAAAATAAGAGGCACCAAACTGAGCTTATTATCTTCCCAAACCAGGTCTGCTGGGCTTTCTCTTCTCCAAATGGTGTTGCAGCCTCCTGAACAGCCAGTATAAGACAGAGCTGGGTAAGGGGCGGTACACGAGCTGCCTAGGGTACAAAATTGAAGGAGGCTCTTGGTCTTGAAACCCCACAGCTAAATCTATCGCCAGCTCTATCTCCACCTCCCCCCATGTAAACTCTCCCAGCCATTCCATTCCTCTGTGCATTCTTGGTGCTTGGCAGGTCAGGCTGATATAAAGGATCAGGGAAGTAGCTCCTTTCTAGTCTCACTGTAGCTACTTTAGTAGAGTCCTAGTCAGCTGACACCTGTTTGCTGTTGGTTAGGTTACAGTTGTGTTTATGTGAGTCTCTGAGATCTAGAGAAAAAGACCAAGTGCCTTGGCATTTCTTTCCAGTGTGATCTGGACCCAGCCCTTCAGCCTCACCTGACACAAGCATCTTACAATCCAATTCAGCTTATTACTCAGACAAAGGCCATGCACTCCATGCCTTAGCACCTCGGTTCATGTTCTTCTTCACACTGGAACGAATCTTCCCCATCTGGAAAATCCAGTTCAGGACCCATTCCCAAAGTTCACCTTCTCTGTTGATCCTACTTCATGCTGTTCTTTATTTCCTTTGCATCTCCACAGGGCCACCTCCCACCTCCCCCATCTTGGCGGCTGGTGCAGTGTCCAGTTGCCCTGTGGTCTCCGTAAGTGCTCACAAACCTGTGCACGAAACTGGCCCAAGGCAGCCTTTGTAGCTCTCCTTCTTTCCTCCCGCTACGTTCATTCCTCCCACTGCTACAGCTCATCCACTGCTTCCTCATCCTCCTGGACTTCTGACTCTGACAGTGAAACAAAGTATGCAACTGGGCCTCTGACCAAAAACTGAGCAGTTGTTGGAAGACTTACCTTAGTGATGGCAGGAATTGTAGTCTCTCTGATTCACAGCCCTGTTCTCAGTGTTGGGCACTCAGCAGGTGCTCAGTAAACAATCACCAAAAGAGTTCATAGCAATTACAATTGTTTCATGCCAGTGATGTGTTGCATGTTATTATAAGAAGTTTTTGGAAGGATATATATCATTTTCAAGTTAAAAAAAACTATTTAAAGTATCTGCCTCAACCCCATCATGTAGTATCAAGGGTATTTTCCAGTTTTACTACTCTTCGGTGATTTCTATTAATAGCTCAAAGCAGCCATACACCAGGCTGGGGCTGGACCACGTGGTCCAGGAGTAAAGTGAGCTCTTGGTCTCAGCCTTCCCAGCATGTCCTCAGGAGATTTCATCTCTTTCAACCTTTGCATTTTCTGGTAGGACCACAAGGAAAGAGGGAGAAGTTCTTACATTTAGTAACATTTATTTACTCATTCAGAATCAGGTACATAAGTGCAAATATCCAGAGTCCATAATTAAGTCCATTAGGAACTACAGAGAAAGTAAAACAAATTGTAATAAAGTTAACATGCTGGTTCATGTTCGTTACCATACATGTAAATCAGCCCATCAGTCCCACACAACAAAAGTACTGAGTGTTTGTTTTTAATTTATTTATTCAATTATTGTAAGTTATACAAAACTGATTACCCTAAGTACAGGTGACTGTTTTTATATTTACGCTATGCGTATTGGAAAAACACTAAAACATCAGGCTACAATTCTATATATTGTTATTAAAGATAATCCAACCAGCAACTGAAGGACAAAAAAGCGATTTCCACTATTGGCATCAGTGCGCTGGGCAGGAAAGGCCTAGCCACGGGGAACGTCAGAAGCTACAGAAGCATGGCCGAGAGGAGAAGAAGAGCACAGGAGGGAAGATAACTTGGGCTCTCACCATCATGCACTTTGCTGTTTAGCAACACCAAATTAAAAACCACATCTAATAAACTTTTCTCTATACTTTAGTGCTTGACACAAGTGACTCAAATATCCTAAGAGTACAGAAACAGCCCGAAAACAGCTGTTTTCACATTTGTCTCTAAGATTATGGTACTGGGGGGAGAAATAATCGATGTGCCGTAACACGTAAGAAGGGAACTATTACCACTCAGGACATTCCTGTTGGTGTCCTGTCCCAGTGTGATACCAGCTTACTCAGTGTGCCTCTTAGCGCCTGGGATTTTAGCCTGAATCCTAGAAAGACAGCATGAAAAAGTAATAAATCACAAGTGTTATCAATGAGATTATTTTATGACATTATGTGTTGTTGCTAACTAGCTTAAGTGATCAAACAGCTTAATACTTCAAAAAACATAATTTTGTATGTATGAGTGTCCATAAAACATTAGTTTTCTTTTTCCTCTTTAAGTTACAGTTGGCATTCAATATAATTTTGTATTGGTTTTAGGTGTATTGCAGAGTGGTTACATAATCATATACTTCACACAGTGTCCCCCCCCCCAATATTTCCAGTACCCACCTGGCATGGTACACCGTCTTTACAATGTTATTGACCATGTTCCCTGTGCTGTCCTCTCCATCCCCGTGACTGCTCTGTAACTACCAACTGGTACTTCTCAGTCTCTTCATCTTTTTCGCCCGGCCTTCCAACGCCCCTCCCCTTTGACAACCATCAATGTAAGCTCTCTGTATCTATAACCGTCAGTTGCCAGCGGGGATGGGTGTTCGGGGATGGTGTGAGAAAGGTGAGGGGACTAAGACACACAAGTTGGTAGTGACAGAATAGTCACAGGGATGAAGGGCACGGCACAGGGAGTACTGCCATTAACATGGCAATAACTGTGTGCACTGCCAGGTGGGCACGTGAAATCGTATCAGGAGGACCATATTACCAAGTACATGATTGTGAAATCCTGTATACCTGAAACTAATACAAAATGTTAAGTAATGTAAACTGTAACTGAAAAATGAAATTAAGAAATAAAATATTTGATTTGGTTGTGTAAAAAGAAGAAACCCTTATTCATCATCACACCTGAAATAAACCAGCAAAACTTTGGTTTAATTGAGAGTTTTAAAGTCTGTACTTATTTTCTGAAATAATATCATTGGGGAGAGCATGAATATGACTCAAGTAAGTGAATGAATGATCATAAATTGACCTATCATTTTATTACCCTTTTATTACCCGACCTCATCCACTTGTATGCCTGCTCGAGACAGTCCCTCCTTCCCATCAATGGCAGCAAGCAACTTACTTTGCCACGACAGCATTTATGTGAGTCCTCACAAGTCCCAGGTATTGGTCAATCTGTGCCTGCAACAAGGAGGAAGTCATGAGCACGTCCAAGGTTCGTGAGGTCGGGACGGAGTATGAATGTCTGACACCGCTCAGAACTTACCTGGTGCTTTACATACACTACAGGTAGAGTAAACATCGAAACCACAGCTGGGATAAAAAACAAAGAAGAGTATCAAGATTCTGAGGGTTATCATTATATAAGCTTTTACATACAAGCTGATACAGTTATGTGGTATTATAGCATTTATAACAGCCAGCACTCTGGATAAATGAATACAGGGCAGCTCGTAGGGAAACAAAGGGATGCTGAGCCCTTTACAGGCATTAAGTCATTATCCCTAGAATGAGGTAGAACAGAGGTGTCCAAACTTTTGGCATCTCTGGGCGACACTGGAAGAAGAGCATACATAACATTTATTATATGTGACACTGCGACATGTAGTCACAAAAATCTCACAATGTTTTAAGTAAATTTATGATTTTGTGTTGGGCCGCATTTATAGTCTTCCTGGGCCACATGTGGCCTCTGGGCTGCCAGTTGGATACTACTGTGCCCTCCTAAAATGACAATAGACTTCTGTCCATAACTGCCACTGTGAACAGATATATGTATTCATATATATATATAGCAAAAATATGCCCTAACAGTTGTGGCTACAGGAAAAACGAACACTCCAGACTCCGAAATTAATGATGCATATGTGCTGTGCATCATGCTCCTTCATGAACTATGGTCAGGGAAATGCTCCGCACTCACAGAAATCTGCCATTTGCTCCCAGGACCCTCGCAACACAAGCAACTGCTAACAGCCTAGGAAGCTCTATGCTCACGGACAGTGTGAGGGAGAGCGTGATGCTCTCCTTCGTCCTTACCCATGAGCAGCAGGGTCAGGCCGTTGAAGAGAGCGCCAACATAAGTCAGGAGCCACATCAGGACGGCGAACTGAAAAATGAAATGACCATCACAACTTCCCACACTGACAGAAAAGAGTCTCCTTTCACTGACTTCTTTTTAGACTAGAATTTGAGGCCAAATGTATCATGATTTCAATAGGAAATGAAGCTTGTCACAGAATTACTGGAAGAGGATCCTGTCTTTACTTTTCTCAGAACCCTCTGGATCTCTCTGTTACAAGATCCGAGGGACTCGATGGGATAATAATCTAGGGCAGGGGCCAGCAATCTACCGCCGTCGGCCTGTTTTTGGTGTGGACCCACGAATTAGGAATGGATTTTACATTTTTAAAGGGTCGAATAAAATCAAAACAAGAATACCATTTTGTGCTATGGGAAAACAGTACGAAACTCGATCTCGTGCACGCATCAGGTTTCACCGGCACACGGCCACCAGCAGTCATGCAGACACCACACCGTCACTGGCCGCTTGCCTGCCACAACGGCAACAGAGACCGCGGGGCCACAAAGCCTGAAATATTTACTGCATGGCTCTTTGCAGGTAAGGCGTGCTGACCCCTGTTCTAGCCCACAATAGTTACGTACAAATACCAACAGAAATGTCACCTTAAGAGCCATCTGGTAAGTAATCATGTTCTCCCTGGTATCTCTCCTCAGTCATCACTTGGTAAGATGTTATTCCAGGAAAGTGCTGTGAGGGTCAAGGCCACATCACTCACTTTTCCCTCTGCACTTCCTTGGACAGTTTACTGGGAAGCCCACGGTACAAGATTCCTGCCTGTGTTCTGGGAGCACAGGGAAGTCACGACAGTCTGGCCAGGGTCCTGTGGCCTGACTACAATTTTATATGTAAGCTGAGGGTGGTAAGGCGGTCAAAGTGGCTCCTTCAAAGAGATGAGGTGAGTTCAATGGCAGCACCAGGAAAAGCACTCAGGTGCTAAGGGCCTCTGCCCAAGGGCTCGGTCTCACAGCCCACACTGTGTTAGGACACTTGGCCACCTCGCTCTTAGTAGATTCCAGAGTTTCTTTCAATGGAAAAGCCCATGTGTTTCACATTCCTCAAACTAGATTTTTATTTTTAAATTAACTTTAGGAAATCAGCAGAGGAACTGTAAACGGCAAGGAGAGGCAACCTGGTATGTTGTGAGAAGTAGTGAACTAGCAGCTGTGTGAGCCAGGCTGGGTCCCAGCTCTGCCAGTGACTCACCAGGCAAGCCCGGGCGAGGGTCTTCACCTCTCGGAGCCACTGTTCTAACATCCATAAAATGGGGGGCTTAGACTGGATGAGCTCCAGGGCACCACACACCTGGAAGTTTTCTGACTCTAGAATGTAATTCCCAATTGCACTGTAGTCCCCATTATGTGGGTTTGGGTGTATTATATTTTACCTTTAGGAAAAAACAAAACTCAAGACTGTCAAGTGAACACCATAAGCAATCATACTTTCAAGGAATCCACCAGGTCCTGGACGAGGAAGAGTCTCCTCAGCTCTTTAAGCGTGTTGTTCACGTAGAACTGCAGGCAGTCCGTGTACTTCTGGATCTGCTCCTGAGAGAGGGTGATCTCAAGCTCCAAGTAGGCCCTGTCAACAAACCGCCCCACAGGGCGCTCCATCAGAGGGAGCACAGAGCAGCTAAGTTGTCCTGCCTTCTCTCCAAGCGTGGCAGCTGCTTACCCTAGGGGTGTGTGCCAGCCTGTGGGCTGCAGCCCTCCCAACCCAGGGCAGTGCAAGGCGTGAGAACTGTAGCCCCTAGTGGGTGCTGTGACTCCTCTGTTTCCCAAAGACAGCATGACAGTGTGAGCTGGCAATTCACAGCAACTGTCTAACTCAGCTCATTCGCAGAATTCTCTAGATATCCCTGGCCCACTAGGTAACTGTGTGAGTCCTCATTTCTTCTTGGCCAAGTAGACATGAATTATGTTTCTAAATAGTTGTCTGAAATGTCTGAAAATCCTAGCTGCCGATTATTGTTTGTTTTCTAAAACTCTTGAGATTTCATATTCAAATTCTAGAAAGTTCTCGCAAGATTTCATGTAGAGAGCTCTGAAAACTCAAGTGAGCGGGACCAGATTAAAATGCTCACTGGTTCTATTAACAGAGGTATCTGTGTTTGTTAATTTTGTTCATTAGATTCCACATAAATGAAATCATACAGAAGTAGAAAAATAGAAACGGTCACATAAATACAGAAAACAGACAGCAGTGCAGTGATGAAAGAGGGCAAGGTGGCGGGGGGTGCGGGTAGAAGACAGTAAAGAGGAGCTAAATGGTGACAGAAGAAGACTTGACTTTGGGCAGTGAGTGCACAGCACAATATGCGGATGATGTGTTGTGGAAGGGTACACCTGAAACCTATATAATTTTATTAACAATCTCACCCCCATAAGTTCAGTTTAAAAAGAAAATTGTGTACATAAAGATAAATAAAAAAAAGAGAAAGGTATCTTTAGTAACTGCATTTTCCATTCATTCAAAAGGATCAGTTTAACTCTCGGGTAGATAACCAGGCTCCTCAGAAATAAGCCAACGGTCCGTCCTCCTGTTCGGCCATGTTCCTCACAGAGGTCCCTCCGCCCCCTCCACCCTCCCTCTGCTCCGAGACAGGCCATGCTGTCTACCTGGAAGACATCCCTACAGTTCTTACAGTGCTTCCCTACCTGCGGGAATTGGGATGGAAAGAGAAAAGCAGCTTTTGGCTTGGGTTTTGGGAAGTTTACATTTAAATATTATGGGTGTTCTCCTGTATAGGAAAAATAAAAATATTGATTTGTCTAGATAGTACGTTTTGATTCAAAATGTACTTGGAGTTAGGTATTTCTTTTACTGAGAAAAGCAATTCAGTGAAAGGACAGCTCTACATTTTGAAATGGTCTCCTAAAGGAAGAGAAAGTAGTTGAGCAAATTGTAGTTAGACCCTTGGTCCTGTATTGGGTATTGGAAGAAATAAAACAAGTGGAAGAGAAGTTCCCCCTGTAACTTGACTGCCTGGGGGACCAAGGACGTGGGAGAGGCCAGCCTGCCCCGGCTGGCTGACAGCAGAGGCGGGGGCAGGGCAGGACTCTGAATGTGGTCTCTGGTCACATGACACTCCACTCCACTCTCCCACCTTTGGGGTGCAAACTTGTGTAGCCAGGTTACAGCCCCAAAGGCCCCTTAGCTCTGTGTTAGAAGAAGGCCGAAATACATCCCAAGAGCAAGAACGCTCAGACTGACTGGGTTCGACACGAACGCCAGGAGCCAGAGGCTGCGAAGGGATGTCAGATACACAGCCTTTTCCCTTTTGTCAACAGGCCCTTTCCCCTTTTCTGAGCCGGGTGCCCTGAAGCCTTGATTCAGCTGACTGGCAAGGGTGAGCCAGGGCATGGAGGCTTCCTGGTAAATTCCAGGGCTGGCTGAGAAACCACTCATCCTGAGGCAGAGCTGTCCCTTGTTACAGGAGGTGGGGACACCTGCAGAAGAGCCTGCACTCTGGGGCCAGCACCGGGCGGGGGTGACTCTGACAGTCAGAGCTACCAGTGCCCAGGCTCACAATCTGGAACCAGGAGGTAAACTGGGGAGCAGGTGAGTAGTATGTGGCTGGCAGTGCTAACCCCTCCCTCTGCCACATCCCCGTGTTCTCTGTAAACTGCCTTCAACTCGTGTGCTCCTCTTCACTACTCGTTCCTGCCAGACTTCCCCAGTGTAAAAGTGCATCATAAGACTGTTCATGAAGCTTGCACCACTCGGAAAATTGGCCCTTTGGTATTAAACTTCCAGAGAGAGCATAGCAGTAAAAATCCAAACACCCTGGTCCTTGCTCTGTGCTACTCACTGGCCACGTGACCTTGGGTGAGTCACTTTACTTCTTAGGCCCTCAGTTTTCCACCTGTAAATAAGCGTGGTAACGCCCTGCCTTCTGCACAGAGTTTGGAGGATTCGTTGTCAAAACCCTTTTTAAATTATAAAACATTGTGTACATATCATGAACCGTGATTGCTATTAGTAATAATTAAAATATATTAACACTAAGTGTAAATTTGTTAATTTTATATAAATACATTTAAGTATTTACTTAGTAGTAATTAAAATAAAACATCAACAGAGCAATAAATTTTAGAATAGAGGTGATGAGTTTGTTTTGGAAATTCACCCGGAATATCAGATATCAAAGACAGGGTGTTAAAGGAGGCTCTTAGGAGGTCTGTGAGGTCTCAGAGAAACAGGACCCAACCTATAGGGGAGGGAAAGAGAAGCAGGGGCAAGAGCCCTGTGAGAGGCTGGGCAGTGGCTGGTCTGGCTGGGGCACTCACTTGAAAGGGTGGCCCTCGTCGGTCTTCTGCACAGCTTGCAAAACGGACTTGTAGATGCGGAAACTGATGGTGGCCGAGAGCGTGGCGAGGGCCAGGTAGGCCACGACACTCACAACGCTGAACTGGGTCAGGGAGAAGAGCAGCAGCAGGCAGCTCCCAAACACTATCCCCGTCTGCTTGATGTCCCGCCAGTACAGCAGGTCGATCGCTGTGGGAAGGAGACACAAAGCACACACCACTTACCATGGGCAGGGCCTCAGGGGCTGCTGCTGCTGCGGCTCACCGGCCAAGGTTCTCAGCAGCCTTCAGGTCCCTAAACACGAGTGAGTGGACATGGGGCTTTGCCCAGGGCACTTACTGTCACTTCATTTCGCTTTGGAAGAATCTTTTCCATCCCTGTAGATAGTTCATAAATTCACAGATAAGAAAAGGCTGTTGAATCTCCAGCAACCATATCTCTATGAACGCATCCCCTTGGGCTACGCATTCTGCACGAGGACCCGAATTACGTGACTTTGAAGCAAAACTGAAAATACAGAAGACTCTGTGAAGAACCCGTTCTCTTCTCTTGGGTGGCGTTGGCTGTGTGTATCTTCATGCCCTGCTGACAACTGTGTGTCTCCATGGTGGCCTATGGATGTGCACCTCAGCCATACAAATGTTTGTGCTGCTGAGAAGGAGCGGCCGCAGTGAACAGACAGGTTAGGGCAAGTGGTGCCCTCGGGAGCAGATCCCAGCCACGGCCAGAGGCACCTGAGGAAAGGCATGGCCTGCCTCCAAACCTGAAGGGTCAGTAGCTGTCTCCCCAAACCCAGGAACTGACATTTGGACTAAACCATTTTGTACATCATTTGTTCACTAATATTCTGGGACTTAAGAATCTGGAAGACAAACTTTAAAATCTACATCACATCCACCATTCACTTATTTCCCTCTTTCAACTTAGAAAAAAAATTAAATCCAAAAGAATAAAGCCCTGGTGCTTCAAATGTGATACAAAATGGAAATATTTTGAATATCCCAGTCACCAGATTATTTTTAAAAAGCACAGAAGCCTTGCTTAAGAATGCATGGAAATTTATTCTCTAATTAGGCAAGTGGTAAGTTTTTAATTGAGATGGAGGTGACATATAACATTGTGTAAGTTGGAGGTGCTGGTTTGATGTTCGAATACCTAATGTGATTGCCACCGCAGTGTTGGCTAACCCTCTACTTCATTACACAGTTTCTTTTTTGTGGTGAGGACACTGAAGATCTAGTCTCCTAGCATCCTTGCGGCATATCCAACGCTATGGTTGACTATAATCCCTCTGCTGTCCATCAGCTCCACGTCTTATTCGTCTTCACATACGAGTTTGTGCCCTGTGACCCACACCCCCATGTCCCCCCCCCACCTCGGTAGCCACCATTCCACTCTCTGTTTCTACATGAGTTTAGATGTTTTAGATTTGTCATGTAAGTGACATCATACAGCATCTGTCTTGGTCTGTCTTATTTCACTTGGCATAGTGCCCTAAAGGTCCATCCATGTTGTTGCAACAAATGGGTTTTTTTAGAATGTTACATTAATTTTCAGAAAGAGAAAACAAAACACAAAATTTCATTTCACAACCAAATGAAGGTGGTAACTGCTTATACCACCAGCTTTATGTGCAGGTTCCCAGCGGGAGGCATCTGGTTGGCAGAATTAGATGCCAGTCATCGGCTCAAAGGAAAATGAAGGTGACCGGGTAGAAGACAGCAGGGAGCCACTGCCATCACGCACACGTGTGTTAACTAGCTGACAAGGCTCCACAGCCTAGTGAAAGTCCTGGCGCTGTGGAGGGGACACAAGGAGTGTTGCAGAGCAAAGACTCACCCTAGACAGCAGACTTACTTCAGGCTGGCTAGAGAGTAAATCAGGGGCTTAAGGGTGGGGAGGCTCTGTTACAACAGACTGTGGGCACCCCAGCAATCTGAAGCAGGAGAGAATTGGCATCTAAGCTCATCTGTCATCCATCCCCTCCTGCTCCCCACCCACCACCACTACCTACCTGGTCCACCAATGACCCGAACTCAGCAAGGTTACTATAGTCAGCTATTCCCCGGGCAAAAGTTTGCTCCCTTTTTTCTATAACACTTCCATAATGTAAGAAGTAGAGGAAAGAATCATAAATGTGTTTGCAGGTGAAACAGAGCTTTATTCTGCTCTTTTGAGTGGGGTCGGTTCCACAAACAGGTTCCAGGAGCAGAGGAAAAGCAGTGCTTCTCTGAGTGAAAGTGGACCCAGGCAGCTCAAACCTGTGTCGTTTAGGGGTCAACTGTGTTTTCAATCCACGTTTAGGCCCCGGTGCAGGCAGAGGGCCCTCTGTACTTACACTCCGACTCTCAGCTGCTCCAGGGTTGGCGTCTGTAATCCCTGCAGTGTTCAAGGGTCAACTGTGTGTTCTAAGACAGCTTGATTTGTCTAAGGGGGTACTCCTAAGGCTGGTGCGCTGCACCTGCCTCTGAAATGTGAAGGGGCATGGAGACCCTACACGTAGATTTCAGACAAAGAGGAGATAGACTTTGCTATTTCCAAGTGAATCTCCACTTACCGGATTGCTTAGCACCCATTAAAAATAGTAGGTGGAGGGGAGCAAACGGGGGATAAATGGGGATGGAAAGAGACTTTGTGTGATGGGCGCCCTATGCAGTGTGCAGATGATGTTCTGTTGAGTTGTACGCTTGAAACCTGCAGGGTTTTGTGAACGAATTCACCCCAATAAACGCAGTAAAAAGTGGTATCCTTTACAAGAGCCTCTGAGTCTCGGCCTCCAGTTTACACAGCTCTGGAACAGCAGGCGGCAGCCCAGGCTCCACTTGAAGAACTGAGCAGGGGCACTAACTGTTAACTCCCCAGCATTCGTCTGGCACAGAAATCACGACACAGAGGGTCTTCCGATACACGTGCTAAGATGCTGGAGGCTTCCAATGGGGAGGTTAACAAAAGATTTGTCTTAGAACATCAATGGGATGTTGACTCAGGGCACTTTACTGACACAATCACCTACGTACATAGATCCTGAAATGTTCAAAACGCATTCAGATAGCACCTCGTTTAAGCCTTACAGTGAACTCCATTAGACAGGTATACAGGAGTCTCCCCTTATCCACAGTTTTGCTTTCTGTGGTCTACTGTGGTATAAAGAAGTTAAATGGAACATTTCATCAATAAAAACTCATATGACTTAAAATGCACACTGTTCTGAGTAGCGTGATGAAACCTCACTCCCTTGTGCTCTGTCCCACCCAGGATGCCAACCATCCCTCTGCCCAGCGTATCCACCGCTGTGTGTGCTCCCCGTTAGTCCCTTAGTAGCATCTACGTTGTCGGACAGACAGTGGGGGTAGCACAGTGCGTGTGTTCAGTGGCCCTCAGTTTACTTAATAACAGCTCCAAAGCCTCTCGTGTAGCTTTAATTACCGTACGTTGTTAATTACCATATAGCTGTTCTACTTTATTATGTCATTGTTGTTCATTTCTTACTGTGCCTAGCTAATAAACTGAATTTTATCACAGGAGTGTATGTACAGGGAACAACTGTACACACAGGTTTCCGTACTCCCCGAGGCTTCAGACATCCATGGGGGCCTGGAATGCGTGCCCCGCAGATAAAGCGGGGGCTACTCCACAACAAGCAAGGAAATTACAGGTCGAGAAACTTGTCTACGGACTACCTAACAGGAGAAGCAAGGTCAGAACCTAAGTTTGAAGCTTTTTCCATGACAAAACACTTGCCTCTCTCATATTTTATGGCTATATGTTAAATGTCCCCAAAAGTATGCAAAATTATTCTGGGCAACCTGATTTTGTTTAAATCTGCTCCCAGAACTAGATATTTAAAATGAAATTTTTCTTTCAGTGAAAATGACTCATTATCAGCAGTGAGTAGGTATTTATCTAGAAATCACAGGAATGGAGAGGTCATAAAATTTTGTCCCTGCTTTTAAGAATGTAGCTGGGAAGATTGGACATTCATTTAAAAAATGCCACACCCATGCCAGTGTGTCTTGTGTTGTCAGAGGCGGTAAGAGTTGATGTCAAGGAAGAGGCCGCACTGGATGGTGACAGTGGACGTGGGATGGTTCGTGAGTGCGGGGAGCAATTTCTTAAGGAGATGGGGTGGGAATGGGGTGGGCAACGGGAGACATTATGAGGGGTCAGTCGACAAGAATGCTGGCTAATTAGCTGTGGGAGAAAGGAGAAAGAGCTAATTAAGGGTGAAAGCCACATTTCAAAGCTGGGTGACTGAGTGATTTATTTCTCTGACAAAAGTAGGAAATCCAATGGTGAACTAGTTTGGGAAAAAGCTGAC
Source organism: Macrotus californicus (assembly GCA_007922815.1). Classification (NCBI taxonomy): domain Eukaryota; kingdom Metazoa; phylum Chordata; class Mammalia; order Chiroptera; family Phyllostomidae; genus Macrotus; species Macrotus californicus. The sequence goes on from VMDR010002333.1 coordinate 13,251, forward strand.
ATTTCAAACCTTCAGATTCTTCCATGATGACATCAAAACAGGGCATTCTGACGTAGCCTGGGGTGGAGCTAGGACGGGGATCGGGGCGGAGATGAGGCTGACAATTACACATGATACATATCAATTATTTTAAAGTGTGGAAATTAAATGATTATTTCCCTAGGGCTTGTTCCAGTAGCCATGAGTTAAATGCCAGTAATATCATATTCCAAAGATACTCAGATGAATATGTACAGTAGGCCATTGGGAATGCAGGACTGAAATTTAGTAACAAGGGCTGACTCTACATTTGGATGTATTGTGGGTGGAAATGATGACTGGCATCACAAGAGTAGAGAAAACCCGCAAGAGAGGAGAGACTAAGGGATGAAATTGTGGTTGCTTAGGTGGTGGGAAGTTCCAAGTAATAGAGAAGATGGTAAACGGAATGGTAGTTTGGGGAGGAGTAGCAACAGGTTAACCTTTAGGCTGAGCAAAAGCTGGAAATGTGAGTGGAAAGGGAGGCCCGTGGCTACAGACATGAATGGAGGTGGAAAGAGAATGGCATGAAGTGGCTGGGGGTAGGTACACTCAGATCTTCCCTGGAAAATGAGTCCTGAGGTCTTCCTGAGCTTGAGGCGGATGGGGCAGATTTGAAGAGACTAAGAAAAGTTGAGACCTGCGTTGTTCAATAGAGTAGAGACGAGCCACAGGTGGCGCTGAGCCCCTGAAATGTGGCTGGTCCCGTTTGAGACGGGCTGCAAGTGGAACTACCTATCGGATTTCACACTTCATCCAAAAAAGGATGGAAAGCATCTCGTTAATGTTTTTATACTCATTTTTGGTTGTTGTTGAAAGGTTAATCCTCCTGATATGTTGGATTAAATAAAATATATTATCAAAATCAATTTCACCTCTTTCTTTTTTTACGTGGTTACTAGAAGATTTTAAATTACTTATGTGTCTCAATATTTGGACAGCACTGATTTAGAAGAATGCAGTAACAATTCAAAGTGGATAAAAGGACTGTCGGAAAGTTGAGGGTTTGGTTAAAGTCAAGCATCTCAAGTGGATCCAGGTGACAGGGGTGGAGGCTGGGCACTCTGAGCAGTAGACGGTGGGGCTGACCCAGGGCTGAGATCTGGCACAAGGAGCACAGTCAGAGGAGTTGAAGATCAAAGGAGACAGAGTCAGATGAAAACCCTGGGCTCGGGCTGGGAATCACAGGCAGGGAAGACCCCTGGGCTGATAGGCTGGGAGAGTGGCACTTGGCTGTGTGTGGTCAAAGTGCCTGGAAATAGCTGGAAGCTCTGATTATTCACTGGGAAGGGTAGGAAGTGTTGATGTGTGATCAGAGAAGAGAGTTTCTGTTCCTAATCTGCTGTGTGAATGCCAGTTTTTCACATTTTGATTTTGTTTAGAATGATGTAAGCTTATGTACTTTATAGTACCCAATCCAGAAAAATGAACATTTGAATAAAGTTTCCTTAGAATCCTAGTTAAAAAGTATATAAATAATTCTGTAACTGCAATAAATTAGCCCAAGTAGTCTCTGGGTACAACAAAATATAGATGATTTTTCTCTTCCTTCAACATGCTCATAACATAGAAAGGTCAGATGAGAGGCCGCACACCTGAGCACACATTCACTAAGCATACTCACCAGAACACATAAATTACCGTATTGTTCCACTGATTATAAAAATTACAAGTTACTTTGCCAAAAACCATGTGGCTTTGAAATGAGAGATCAGTGTGTCCTATCAATCTGATAGATGGACTGGGCTGGGTGACCTCATCTTAGACCCCAAATCACAGGTGGGGGCACCCAGCAGCCTGCCTGGGGCTGACTTAGTACTAATTTAAGTCAAGGGTGAGCTGGCAGATTTGGCAGACTTGAAATACCGAAATCAGTGCAACCTGTATTTGCATAATCCAAGCAAGAACAGAAAAGAGAAACAGAAGTGATCCAAAGTTTTAATGAATAGCTAATTGGAAATAAAATGCTATGCTAAGTTACTAGAAATAAGCCCTTTGATGCAGTCCAAAAATTTTGATTTCTGAAACTATTTTAAATGTATTCCATTATATGATCCAAGAGTAGCTGCAGTACTCAGAAAGTTTATCAAAAATGTATGAAGTAGGAAGACAGTGGTGCAGATATTCATACTTTATTTATAAGGCAAAATGTGGTAGCAGTTATAGAAAATGGCAGTAAATTGTGCACGAGTGTCTATTATTGCACCATATTCTTAAATGTATTTATTTATATTTCATCTTGGTCCAAAAAAGGATTGCAGGTAGCATCACTTGCTGTGAAAAGTTAATGCTTCTTTTTAAAAAGTCTGAGCAAGAAAATCTTGTTCGTAGGTAGTACCAACATTCCAATAAAAGGGTCACTGAAAAGTGACAGGCTGTTGACTTTTGCTTTTTTAGTAAGCTTCCGATACTGATGTTCATAATTGACTGCCTTCTACAAAGGATCAGAAGACTAGAAAAGCCTCAGTTGTTTTTATAGCTCAGTGTCCAAAGCAGTATTTCTGATTTTCATGAGGCAAACAAAATATCATCCCCAAAAGTTAGCCAGAAGAACAGTAACTTTCCCTACTTCAACTTTCCTGCATTTTGCTATCAAACTGGAGAAACAGAATGGAAATAGATGTACAACAATACTTTTGGCAGAGACCTTCAAAGATGACATCTTCTCTAGTCAACAAATTCATGAGCTTCCTTTGCCTTGGAAAGTCTCTCACATAAATTAAAGCTTTAAATGGCAATTCAGGCGCCCTGAGCCCCAAGTGGAAACTGCTGGACGGAACTTGCCAATAAAACGCCCGCAGGGACCCGTCCTCCAGGCCCTTCCTTCACATCTCCTAAACGCAGCCCATATGCTCTCAAGAGAAAACTGCCAACACCGTTTCTAAACGTTTAAGGAATTCTGTAGGTGTTCTGAAAGGGGAAAAACATTAAGCCTGGTGCTCTGTGTAGACTGTGAAAGGACACAGTATTTAACCCACAGAGATGATCGTCTACTCTATATGAGCTTTGGTGGAACAATGAAAAGTGAAGGTTCTGATTATCAAAGACACAGCCAGCAAGGATCTCCAGTACGTGTCTTCCATTGGAGACAAAAGCAAACACATCCTTCTAATGTCTACCCTTCAGACTGGACTGAAGGCAAAAACCACTTTTACGGTTCTGTGAATTTTGTGGTTTTTGTTCTAAGCACTAGGACCAACCACACTGTCTCCATGCTGCCAAGGTAACACAATGATGCTCAGGCCCATTGTCATGGTGATGGGCGGTGATGCAGTGGACCTGGCCAGGAAATGAAACAGCAGGGCCAAGTATTTAAGACAGTGTGGCCAGCTCTTCCTGCTAAAACTCCTGCAAATGGACTCCTTTGGAGGAGTCTCACAGGGCAACTGGCATCAAAGGAAGAGATGGCCATATGGAGAGGAAACCAGGCTTTGGGCACATAGTCGTTGAGGGAGGCACCCAGGAAGGTTTGCAAGGCACTGTACAGTTGACGTCTTCATGTGCTTTTTCTTTCTTTAAGCTTTCTGGCAGTATCCAAATACAAACCGTTCATTTAGTCGGTGGTCATCAGTCATAATTACCAGCAAAATCTTAAATCGGGGTCACATCCTAAAATTCATCATTGCATTGGAAATGAAAAGAACCATGGAGGTAGTTGTTAGTTCTTTATAAAAAATGAGGATATTTAAAATTTGACCAAGACTGTAATGGCAAAAATATTTCTTGAACTAAAAAGATGTAAGATAAGGGTAAGGAGTGATTTCTTTGTACTTCCGTTCTGTTCAATAAAATATTATGTCCATCCTGACCCCTGTTACCACTAGATTTGACCTGCAGTTGGATGAAATGCCTCTGAAGACAAGACATACAACACGACCACATTTGAAACATGCCCATTGTAAAATGAGGGGAAGTGCAATAAATTCTAAAAATTCTGATCTACTATATTTGCACTTCTCATTTGTTCAACATTAACACCAGTTTGGGCAAAGACCTTGCAAATAATGTTTGAATTATTTTCCTTCCCCCTTCCACCATAAAGAAAGTAAAAAAGAATTTAAGGATTTGATTGTATGAAACAGTAAGACAACTTTGCTCAGATTTAACTTAAAAATATAGCTCAAATATATTTGAAGGAAATAGAACTCTATACTTCTAAGTTCTGAAACTCCTAACAATGTTTTCTTATTCAAAATATGTGCTATATATTTGGAATACGATTATAATTATCAATGTTTTTAAAGTAGCTGCTATTAATGGTCACCTTAGCAGAAAATGGCTCTTAAAGAATTATTAATGTCAAGTTCTTAGCTTTCAAATTGTGAGCTTCATTATAATGCAGTTGTGTTTCTTTGAATGTTTGTGTGCATTGTGTAAGAATGGGAAAGGTGAGAAAATGTAAACATTAATACATGGCCCAATAAGCACACAACTCAGAGGAGGTCGTGTTGAGAAGGACGGGAAATGTGGTGGCGATGTACGTTTAATTATTTCCCAAAAGAAAGGTGATACTCCGAAAACTATCTAACCACATTAGCTTTTGTTGGCTACCTTCAGTGGATTTTAGAAATTAATTCTATTACAAGCTACTTTAAAATATATCAATTACTTTACAGATTCTGTTCTCAAATGTGTTAACTAGTCTGAAGGTCAAAAAGAATGGAGTAAAGCATATCATTTTGAATATAAGAAGAAAGTGGGAGCGAGGGAGGCATGTAGGAAGTGGGGGGAGAGAACTTCAAAAATCGATGAAGAGGCTGCAGATTATGATGAAAGATCCCACGATTCCTATTAATACAGAGTGATCATAATGCTTTAGTCATAGAGTGACAGGAGTATTGCTTTTTAATGAAAAAGCTATTAATTCATGAAAATCTGAGAAAAATCATAGATTTGAAGACATGAATTTAGATCAGAATTTTTGTTACTCTTTTTCATGCATGGTGAATCTCCTTTAAAAAAAAAAAAAGATATTGCAGAGTCCATCTGTTCAGTCTAAATCCAAAACATGTAATTAAAAAAAGATTCCAACCTATCGATGTTTATCACAATTTTTTTAAAATTTTAGGTAGGAATAGCTTATATTATAAAGAAACATGCACTTGAAGTCCAACAATTCTTTCTATGTCAATTTCTTCCATTTAATTATTTCAAAATACCTTTTGAGCTACGTGCAATCTTGTTTTATGAAAGCAGTTCCTGTTGCCTGCTTGGCCCTCTGGCGTCATTTGTTATGGTACAGAGACGCCAGGTTATAGTCAGCAAATATCAACATGGATTAACCGCAGGTTGTAGGACTTGCAATGGTTTGTGGTTTTCATTTTAGCCTGTCTTTGTACAAATGGAAATTTTCGTAATGTGCATTATTCTCTCCCCAAACTTTGAAGTGTTCCCTTATAAAGATTCTCTCGCAAATGATAATGCATTGTGAAAAAGAATACTTTTAGTTTTTAATGGAGTAATAACTATCGACATTGGTATATTATCCTTATATGAGAGTTCTCTGTCACTAGAAAAAATCCCCAGATCCCCTGCTAAGCCAGTTTTCCAACTGGATCTCATTAGAAACCGCAGACAGGAAGTTCACAAATGTAATTACTTATGCCGTATTGCAATAGCTGTATAATATTCTAATATGTTGTGTACAAAGAAAACGCTATCTTTGATGAAAAGCGACATTGGTCTGCCTTGACGTTTGTGAAACTGTCTTTACCGAAGTAAAATTCGAGAGTGTACAAGAGCTTAGGACAGTGACTGGCCTACTGATGACATGGATGGAGACAAGCACGACGATGGTGATGACGACGACAACAGCATGTACTGGTTCAGATCGCTGCCTTGCTGATAAATGCGGCTTGTAAAGAGAGAACTATGTGAAAATATTTCAGCACCGGTAACTGAGTGCTCACTTACTGCAGCTCGGCATGACTGTGAGAGGGGCTGAGTGTTGAGACGGGAAGCATTCTGGATTTCAAGCCAAGAGTCACTTCTTCACTACTCAACATGCCACTTATCAAAAAACCTTGGGCAAGTCACTTACCCTCTTTGAGCCTAGTCCAAAAGTCAATAGAAAAGCTCAAGAAAGAAGACATTTGACAAATAAAAACTATGTAAATGTGAGGGATTATTAGATCCATTCAATCACCATTACCTAGACAATTCATACTTTTAGAAAAGCCACTGAGGAAAAAGCCATCTCCCGCTGAGGCAGGTGACAGGGCAGGGAGAAGTGAGGGGCGAGGCCGGAACCCAGCCTGCGGCATTACTAGCTGTGTGCCTTGGCAGAAGCCTGACTGATCACTCGTAAACTGGGACAGTAATTAAAACTTACACATCATGCTTGTGCATCATATGACTTGTGAGGATTAAACGCGATGATGCAAGTAAAGCACTCAGTAGATGTGCCCAATAAATACTAGTATTGCTGTGGCCTGTGAGATTACTGTGCACAGGGGCGGGCAAAAGTAGGTTGAATTACCAGCCACCATTACGTAAAAGATAGATCATAAGTAAGGATACAAAGTAATAATAATAATAAGACAAATATCACCCTAATAAATAAATAAATAGATAGATAATACAGGAATGAACTCTTTCACACACTCACAACTATAAACCTACTTTTGCCCACACCTGCAGATAGGTGCTTTATCAACCTATTGTTCTGCTGTCGTTTCATCTTCAGAGTAGAACGAGCTTTGCTTTATTGACCATTATTGGGTGTTAGTATCATTTCTTCAATTGGAAGCAGAATCTGGATAGTTTAGCATACTATGGATTTCAATCCCTCTCTTTAAACGTTCCTGTCCATAGCTATGTCCAATATATTGGTAAAATAAATACAGGGTTCCCTTGCACACGCAGCATGGCCTTACGGTGCATTGTGCTGGTTTCAGTGGAGTCTTCATGCGATGCACAAGGGGCTGCGGCTTCTCCGTGGAAGGTTTGATAATGTGGAGGAAGTCAGGTCACTTTCTTTATTCCCTTTTCCGATCAAAACTTTCTGCTTTGAACAGTTCTGGAGGACATTATCAACAATGTTATATGGACTTTTAATTGCCTTCTTAGCTGCTCCTAGATCACACCCATTTGCCTACTGGCCCTTGCTCTGCTGGTCTACAGATTAGGCTCACTAAGAATTATTAAACACACCCTGGCTGGTATGGCTCAGCTGGTTGGAGCGTTGTGCCATGAAACTGAAAGGTCTCAGGTTCGATTCCCTGTCAGGACGCATACCTAGGTTGCAGGTTAGGCCCCTGGTTGGGGTACACAGAAGACAATCAATCAATGTGTCTCACACTGATGTTTCTCTCCTTCTCTCTCTCCCTCCCTTCCCTTCTTTCTAAAGTCAATAAGCATGTCCTTGGGCGAGGATTAAAAAAAAGAATTACTACTTCTTTAAGTATTTTATTTATTTATTTTTAGAGAGAGGGGAAGGGCAGGAGAAATGGAGAGAAATATCAATGTGAGAGAGAAACATCAGTCGGTTGCCTTGTACAGGACCTGCCCTGGGACCGAACCTCTAGTCAGGTATATGCCCTGACTGGAAATTGAACTGCCAACCTTCTGGTTTGCAGGACAACCCTCCAACCAACTGAGCCACACCGGTCGGGGTAAAAAAATAATTATTAAATACCAGTAGCTTCAAACCTGATTATGTACTAAACTCACTTGAGGAGCTTTTATTTTTTTTTAAGATTTTATTTATTTATTTTTAGAGACAGGGGAATGGAGGGAGAAAGAAAGGGAGAGAAACATCATTGTGCATGTGCAAGATACATCAATCAGTTGCCACTCACATGCTCCCAACTGGGGACCCGGCCTGCAACCCAGGCATATGCCCTGACTGGGAATCGAACCGGCGACCTTTCAGATCACAGACCTGCACTCAGTCCACTGAGCCACACCAGCCAGGGCCACTTGAGGAGCTTTGAAAAAAATATTGATGCTTGGCCCAATTGATTCAGAACCTCTAAGAGTACAGGCTTACTTTTGTTTTCTTAGGCTCTCTAGGTGATATTAATATGCAGCCAGGGGTAACAGCAACTGTTTTTGGTAAAGGGACTAAAATGAAGATATATGGAAAATGCTAAACAAAAATTGTACTGTCGACTTAATTTAGATGAAAAGTTCTCCTAGGGGGGAGAAAAGGGGATATTTACTTCTTACCATTTCTCTTTTATATATATAAGCCCACTCACCTCATTATTAGTCAGTTTTCCAGATAGTGGCTTTGTTCCATTTGACAAAAGAAACTCAGTGGCACTGAAGACTACCAAAGGCCACTGCGTGTAAAAGGCCCTCAATGATTTTGCATTAATCTTCACAAGTAGCTGCATATTGGAAATGGAAATGATTGTCTTCAATGGATAAGTAATGGTATTTTGTGTCGTTTTGTGATTATAAATGTCCATGCATTTGTAACCTCCCCTCTCCCGTGAGAAGGTCAACTAAGCCAAAACACACAGGCTTATGATGAAGTAGTCATATTTTGTACAAATAAAACAGAAAACCTGCCACCTTTTGGTGCCTACTTTTGGTAAGAATAGAAGAAACCCATCATCACAGTCTAAAAACCAACTTTGTTATGTCTTCATGTCCAACTAAACTTGATATTATGTGAAGCCATAGCTGGTTGTTGGGTGTGTATGTCAAATGAACTGGATGAATCTAAACACATGACAAGAATGAAATGTTACCAGGAATTTTGTATACATTCTGCCTTCTGTGCAAAGCATGTGCTATTTCATATCATCGGCATCGTTCTCTAAGATTATACTCTTGAATTGCCATGCATTTCTTTATGTCCTAGCTTTTCCATTTATTAAGTCCATTTATTTACTTTTGACAGTTATACTTCCAATAGATCCATACAATTTGAACTTGACTATTGTATTTTATGTCATCACCACCTAACAGACAAAAAAGAGGCAAAGCAAATATCTTCTCAATTCCAAGGTTCACGTTTACTTTTTCTCTGTTTAAAAAAATTTACCAAAGAAAAATCCCACAGGGCATTAAAGAGAAAAGGTATTCTATTCTTTGTGATATAAAATTACAAGGGGAAGATGCCAGGTTTAAAAAACAAAAATAAAAACAGCTTCTGCTCCAGAGTATTCTTGGTCCCCTAAGGGATGCTACAGCCCTGCAGGTTAAGTCAAATGTGCCTTCCTCAGAACCACATTTGTTAAATATTAAAAGGCACTTCATCTTACAAACACTCAAGTTTTCTACACATAATTTATTCTCGCAAATTATCTCTGTCTCTTCCTAATCTCAAACTGAGCAAGGTGAAGAAGAGCATCTTAATGTAACAAAGGAGAGACGGATGTGTGAGGTATGAGGCTGAATAAAAATGGCTGAAAAGCAAACCAAGCGAGGCTGGAGGGTGGCCACACCCAGTGTTAATATGGACTGGTTCGAAATAAATCTGTTATACCAGAGGGCAGTGCTTTTTATTTCCCTCCACTTGTTCCACAGTGCCCATTATTAATAAATAGTAGTTCCAAGTTACCCAATGATAGAAAAAAAATCCTGAAATATTTCCTAGTGAACCATCCTAATATTGGCTACGCCATCATATCTTCAGAATTTGGAGAGCTAGTCTGCATCTCCAGTCTCCTTTGTGTGACCACAAATAACAACCTTGAAATGGGTGTGTCCCTCTTAAAAGGATGCACTAGAGCCCACTCAGTTAATGGTTCGACCAGGAGATTGCAACCTTTCTGCAGAAATAAAATACAGTGGGATGCATGGAACAATAAGAAAGCAATTTAACTCCGGGGATGAGGAGGGATTAAACAAGTACTGATTGATCAACGGATCTCAAAAGAGCTCCTGGAGGAAGCAAATGATGCATTATTAAAATACTAGCATTACAACAAGAAAACAAAAGGGTGACGGTGGGATGTTAAAAAAAACAAGGAAAAAGAAAAAACATCAAACACCACCCATTTTGGTTTTTGACACAAGTTTACTCCCCCCAACAGAAAGCTCTTGGGGATAAAGCATGCATAGGTCCCACAGGTGAAATGATGCACAATGGCCGAGTCCGGTCCCGGGGTTCCCGGGAACCGCAGGCATGCATTACTGAAATAAAGAGAATACCCTGACTTTTCCAGTTGCTCCACACACAGTCCATCTTGGTGGAATCGGCAGTGGCCTGCATCATGCGGGCTTTAGGGGCTCGCCGCTGCGGTCCTCAGGGGCGCGGAGCGGGCGCTCGGGCTGCAGGTCGGGCTGCAGCGGCTGGGCTCGCGGTGGCCGTGCGGCTGCACACAGACTGAGGCTGCACCAGCCGGCGCACGGCGAGGGGCGGGCGCGTCGCGGGCGCCGCAGTGTCCGCGGCAGCGAATCAGCGCGGCGCGGCCCGGGGGCTGCCAGCGCTCAAGGGGATGCGGGCGCTGCTCGACGAGACAGCTTAGGCTCAGTCTCCCTGGGGGTGCCGCCCTGGAGACGTTTGAACCGGTTCTGAGAGGGCGCAATCGCCGACCGGACCAACGTGGGAGGTTTGGGAGATGTGGAATGGGGAAAGGGCCCAGGGCAGGGATGAGCGTAGAGGACCTGGCCTCTTCCTGGGAGTTCCTGACTGGCTGGGGGCATATTCTAGAAATTTCTTAGAAACCCAAGAAACCTGTTGGATGAGACACAGTCCATGCATAGTGTCCTCTAATTATCGCCATGGCTCACTCGCCTCTCTCCTCCCCAATTCTTTACGTTCTGACCACGCTTCGTTTTAAAAAACTGCCTGGCATCTTAAAACAATGACCAGATTCTCTCTTCTCTCTTTTGGAATATTCCACTGTTGCCCAAAACCTAGGTTGGCAACCCGCAGTCTGGGTAAAGAAATCCTACTGCTCAGTCCCTGAGGGCTTGTGTGTTTCTCCTGCTGCCTCTCTGCTCCAGCTCCGTCTGTGGGTGAATGAATAAGCCACACATCAGCATGCAGTGCCTGTTTGCACCATATCAAAGCCCCCCTTCTCCTGCACATGGCATTCTTGGTCACTGCAGTGACACTCCAGTTGTGGAGACACCCAAACAGAACTCAAGGAAACAAAGGCATTCTGCCTCAATAACATCATCTTTGGGAGTGAGCACGTGTGTGTGGTAGGGGTGTGATGGCAGTGGGGCTGTGTGTATAGTTTGGTTGAGAAAGTTGGTTTCCAAGTCCAATGAGTCAAGGGCTTCAGGGGGCCGCAGCCACAATGCCAATGTCAATGGGAGGAGCAGAACCATGGGTGGTGACCTACTACTGATATCCCTTATCAGACTGTACACTGAGGCCTTGAGAAAACGGACAGGGGATAGGTAGGTTTCTCATGAGGAAAAGTTAGAAAGGGCACACAGAGAAAAGAATGGAATCTGGGCATTGTCTGGGAAAGACAAGGCTGGAGGGGGGCCCTTGAGGAGACCAGACACAGCATGAGGACAGAGGATGCCGTGGGGACCACAGGGACCCGTAGGCGGAAGAGTTCCCACTTCCTTTGTTGCAGCACGGCCTATTGATTACATAGGAGCTCGATTCCTCTTGGAAAAGTGAAGCCTTCTGGGTTCCCAGAGTCGGCCCTTCCCAGACCCAAATCTCCATTTAGGTGTCCGGTGCCAGCGATCTCAAGGTTACGCTTGTAGATCAGATTTACCTTCCATTTTACGAGGCATATACAGGTTAAAATACGATCTTTAGGATAACGCGTGCTCTGTTTGGAATACAAGCAGAGAAACCAGCTAGACCTCTCTGAATATCACTTTAACACAACTGAAATGATTCTTACGAAAGCTTAACAAGAATGACCTCAGGAGGATGACTTGCCACCTCTGGGCAGCTGAAGTCTTTTACGAGAAGAGGAATATGACAGGGCCCCCACCAGCCTGATGGGAAGGAAAAGCAGTGACCACATTATTACCAAGCACGTTTCAAAGTGACCTGCCCTAGAGACATTAGTGACTTTTTAATATTTATACTCCCCACCCCTCACCTCCAAATTTTTTTCATTGTCAACATCATGTTTGGGAATTGTCAGTAAAATACTGAAAAGACTAGCACCTGACGGATTCTCACTGCATAATGTGGGGCTGGGTGGGCTGCAAACGGGTGGGGACAAGACTCAGAAGGATGGAGGGGGAAGGGGTCGCCAGGTGGGCTGTTGCCATACAGGCCACTTTTTGGCTGGAAACCCTTGGAGCCGTGGCCACCAGGAGGCACTGCCAGTTCAATGATAGCGCAGTCATCAGCCTTCAGTCCAGAAGGTGCCTGCAGGTGGCTTTCATGGAGAGTGTTCATTGTCCACCAGGTTACCTGTGCGTGCTGCTAATGGGACAGTCAGTACTGAGCAACAAGTGAGACCAGCATGTCCCTAGCAAGGGGGAGGAGGCAGAGACAATCTCCTCCTCAAGTGGAGGGGACCTGCCTCAGACTTCTGGGGCCAGGGGTTTTCATTGGCAACAAAGTTGACTTTGGAATGTCAGTTTAGCTGAAAGACCACATTCTTTTTAGTCCTGTAGGTCTGGAGAGAAAATCCTGATGGCACCCCAAAATCAACAGAGCAGTTTGATAGTCGAAGGATGAGGAGGTAGGCATTTGATGCATGTCACAGACAGAGGCACACTAGCGAAGTAAGAATTGGGGGTGGCTTTAGATTAATGCTTAGGTGGTAAGAGAAACATAAATGAAATTATTGAAGGAAAATCAGACAGAAGAGTATGAAGATCTTGCCTGGAAATTAGCAGATGTGGGTGTTAGCCTCACCTGTGCTGCAAAAGTTAGTTATGTGGGACTTCAACAAGCCATTTATTACCTCTGGACCTCTCTCTTATAATATACAAACGAGTTATAGCTTTAGATGTTTGGTTCTATGAAGTAAGAATTTATTTCCTGCAGATATTGTAAATGGGCACTTTCTCTGCACAAGTGCCCACACAGTACTAATTGAAACCTCGTGCCAAGATAGAAATGATAAAATAGGGAGAAAACATATGCAAATTGTCCTTAAGCAGTGAAAGAAAACAGAAAGCAAAATAAAGCTTGCTCAAAGCAGGCAGGAAATGCCACTGCCTTTGAACCGGGAGAGAACAGACTGGCTTTGTTCGCAGCTAGTTTAGAACTTGGTTTAGGTGCCTGCCAGGAGAGGAAGTGATTTCTTCAGTTTTCAGGATGAAATCATGCGTCAGGCCGTCTGTTCAAAGGAAAAGCAAAGTTGTCAAGTTTTGTAATCTTACTCCAGATTAAGACGAGAGTTGAGCTGTCTCATGTCTGTCTGCTATAGCATTGGGATTTTACTGATGACAATCAGTGGCACCTACATTGCTATATTCACTCAGTAAACGTTTACTGAGCACCTCTGTACGCCAGATACTGTTCCATCCACAAAGCACAGTTCCTACATTTAAGAAGTTTGTATCCTCATGTGTGTTGGGGGGGGCACATAATAATAAAAGAGGTAAATACATATTTCACCTGTGGTCAATTGTACCAAGGGGGAAAAAAAGCAGGTAAAAGGGGACACAGAATGGGGGTGGGGTAAAAGTTTGTTACTTTGTAAGGAGGGTCAGCGAAGGCCCTATTCAAGGTAAAATTATAGCAGACGCCTAAGAGAAGAGAGGGAGAAAGCCGTTACAACAGACTATGGGAGAAGACCATGCTCAGACGCACTGGGAATGTATAGAATGTGATGCTGGTAACCTATATCAACCAGTCTCATAGAATGCCTTGACTTACTTTACTTCAGCTCCGACTGAGAAGTATAGCCATTAGCAGAAAAGGCACAGAACTAAAACAATACTTCATTATGATCAAAGAACACAAAGAACTCAGCTTCATGCCATGTGGAATAAGGAAATTTAAAGAAACAACCACTTTGGTACAGAACCCACTGCACCAAAATAATGCATGAACTGTCTTCAGTTCAAACGACAGATCAGTACTGGTTTGCCAGGTGCTCTCTCTTAGGGCACGTACTTAGTTGTTACAAGATCTCTATGAGGTGCATAGTGTATGAGGTGCATAGTCTTTGTTTTCTTGATTCATTCACTCACGCATTGATTCAAACTACAAACATTCATAGAGCCCATACTAAGTGCTACAAAGGGAACTGCCCACCAGAAACTTGAGTCTGGGGTGGCGGGGAGGGTGGGGGTGGATTTACACATAAATAAGATCAATGCAATCCACTGGTAGATGCAGGAGCGGGCAAGAGTGGATACAGAAGATGGAGAGTGGTTAAGGGAAGAGGGCATTCAGAAAAGGCTTCTGAGTAGGTGATTATTAAGCTGAGTTACGTACAAGAAATAGGACAACCAGTTTGAGTGACAAGGCTTTTCCAGCAGACAGATACGGCAGTTTAATCACAGACACATGCAGGGGCCAGGCCATGACAGATCTGAGGAGTAATACGGTCAATACACAAGGGAGACATCGCCAGGTTTCAAGGAGAGGAGTAACACGGAGTTGAATAACTTATCCAAATTTGGCTGAGAGTTTTCCAGAATTGGTAAACGACATTAATTCTAGCCCTAAGCAAGACAAAAAGATATCAGTACCCTGGCACCCATCAAAGGCAAGGAGAAAATCTTAAAAGCAGGAGTAAATAAAAGACGATGACCTCAGAGAAACTGTCAGACCAACAGTGTTTTCAGGCACAGAAGCCAGAAGACAAGGGAATGATGTCCTCAAAGTGAGGGAGACGAACTGCCATCCAGAACCCGATACCACACAAGACTAGTAAATGCATTTTCAAATACGTAAGGAATGAGAGAATTTACTAACTGTAGACTTCTTTTACTTTCTTTTGCTATTCTTTTATCAGCTCCTTAAATGGGAGCTTAGATTATTTTCAGCCTTTCTTCTTTTCTCATAAATTTATTTAAAAGTCTCATATTCTCTGTAAGCATGGTTTTAGCTGCATCTGCCCAGTTTTGACATACGATGTTAATGTTATTGTTCAGTTGAAAACATTTTCCTATAGTCACTGTGATTTTTTCCTTTGGTCTATTTATTATATAGAATTGTACATTTGTGAGGATTTGTTCTGTCCTTATAGTTTATTTTCAGTTTAATTCTTCGGTAGTCAGAGAGCAAACTCTGTACAACTTTAATCCATTGAAATGTGCTGAGATTTGCCTTAGAGGCTGGAAAATGAGTTATTTCAAGTCCACATATGTCAAGTGGACTTGAATGTATATTTTGAAGTTTTAAGGGGACGTGTTCTGCGTCAATTAAGTCATATTAGTTAGTAATATTTTTTCATATAATCTATCTCCATACTAATTTTAATCCCCGCTAGGTTCCCCACCCCCCAAGACATTGATCACTTGATCATAAAATTCTTGTGGAATGCAAGGGATCCATAATAGACAAGACAATCTTGAAAAAGAACTAAGTAGGCCTCTTGCTTACTTAGGCCTCTCGCTTCCTGATTTCAAAGCAAGCTACAGTAGCTGAGACAGTGTGGTCAGTGTGGTCCTGGCATAAAGCTAGACAATGGAATGGAACTGAAACTCCAGAAATGAATCCTTACATATACAGTCAATTGATTATTGACAAGGATGCCAAGATCATCCAATGAGGGGAAACAGTATTTTCAACAATGGTGCTGGGATAACAGGATATAGAAAAGAACAAAGTTGGACCCCTATGTAAACCGTATGCAAAAATTAACTCAAAAGGTCAAAGACTAAATGTAAGGGGCAATACTAAAAATCTTTTAGAAGAAAATACAGGCATAAATCTTCAAGACTTGTATTAGAAGCAGGTTTCTTAGATACAACACCAAAAGCATAAGGAACAGAAGAAGAAATAGATAAAATGGACTTCATCAACTTTATCACTTCAAAAAATTTTCCTGTGTCAAAGAAAACTATTGAGAAAGTGAAAAATCAACCCACAGAATGGAAGGGAATATTTATAAGTCATACATCTGACAAGGGACATGTATCCAGAATATAAAAAGGACTCTTTCAAATAAACAACTAAAAGACAACAGGCCATGGATCTGAATAGGCATTATCTAAAGAAGACACACAAATAACCCATCACCACATGAAAAGATGCAAACCATCATTAAGTAAATGCAAATCAAACTACACTGAGATGCTGTTTCACACCCACTACAATACATATAATTAAAAATGTGTAAAATAACAAATATTGGTAAAGATGTAAAGAAACTGGAACCTTCATACTTGCTGGTGGGAATGTAAAGTGGTATAGCCACTTTGGAAAACATTTTGGTAGTTCCTCAAAAAGTTACACGTAGAGTCACAGTATCACACAGCAATCCCACCCCTAAGCATATGCCCCAGGGAACTGAAAAGAAGGTGAAAGACAGAAAGACAGAAAGGAAGAAGGAAAGAAGGAGGGATAAGGGGAGGGGGGAAGGAGAGGGTTTCTTTTGGAAGGGATAAAAATGTCTTGAAATTAGCAGTGATGGTTGCACAACATAGTGAACAAGCTAACATCTACTGGATCGTACACTTTAAAAGGGTGTTTGAGGCATGTAAATTATATCTTAATTTTCAAAAAGAGAGAATATGGAAGAAAAAAGAATCAGAGTCCTCCTGCAGATGGCTGCAATGCTGCATCTCAGCATGAGGCTTGGCGAACAGTGTGAGCCTCACGTGCTGTCTTGGCCCCGCACTCGTACAAAGGGCACAGCCTGGCAACTTCACATGGCAGTCGGGATGGCGTCTCAGCCCACCCTCCGCCAGCCCTGTGCTCTGTCTCAGCCTCTCCTGACAGCACAACTCCTTGGCTCAGGCCAACATTGCACTCTGGAACTCCTTAGCAACCTGTGTTTATTGCTGTCCCTTTCCTGGTCCTTCCTTCCCACCACATCTCCTAGAATTTTCCCTGCTGACGTTGCTTGGATTGGTTTCCAAAATCTGCACATTTCCACCAAGCTTGGGCATGACTGTATTTGGGGGTTTTTTCTTATTAGAGATTTGGTTTTCCAGACTCACTTTTCACCTATTCCAGCTCTCTGACCATGGGTTACTCTAATTTCATGTTTCTTATTTACTATCCATCATTCAGTGGTTGACTCACAAGAATTAGCATGATCACCACTGGTGTTTTTCTCAAGCATGTATAAAATATTTCATGTTAATAGCAAAAAAGCATGGGGTTGGAAAGCGGGAAGGTTGGTTTATCAGCAATTAATACAGTCTTTCCTGTTTTTCCCATTCATGTGTATATGATATCTCTTTTCCATCCTTTTACTTTAAACTTACGTCATTGAATTTGAAATGAGTTTCTTGTAAGCATGGTATAGTTGAGTCATGGTGTTCTGTTTTTTATTGTTCAGTTATAGTTTTCCTGCCCTCTTCCCCTGTTGCTCTCTCCTGCCCCGCCCCTCAACTCCCATAGTCAATCTCCCCCATTGTTTGTGCCGATGAGCCCTCTATTCGTGTTCCTTGACCTGCCCCTTCTCCTTCTTCCCCCCCTCCCATTATCCCTCTCCCCTCGGATCACTGTCAGTTTGTTCTTTATTTCCATGTCTCTGGTTCTATTTTGCTTGCTTGCTTTTTTTGTTGTTGTTGATTAGATTCCCCTTATTGGTGAGATCCCCTTATTTGTCTTTCACTGCCTGGCTTATTTCACTTAGCATAATGCTCTCCAGTTCCATCCATGCTGTCACGAAGGATAGGAGCTCCTTCTTCTTTCTGCTGCACAGTATTCCATTGTGTAAATGTACCATGTTTTTTGATCCACTCATGTACTGATGGGCATTTAGGCTGCTTCCAGAACTTGGCTATTGTAAATAACACTGCTATGAACATTGGGGTGCATAGGTTCTTCTGAACTGGTGATTCAGGATTCTTAGGGTATAACCCCAGCAGTGGGATCGCTGGATCAAAAGGCTTAGTTTTTATCCATCTTTAGTTTTTTGAGGAAATTCCATACTGTTTTCCACAGTGGCTGCACCAGTCTGCATTCCTATCAACAGTGCATGAGGGTTCCCTTTTCTCCACATCCTCATCAGCACTTATTGTTTGTTGATTTATTTATGATGGCTATTCTGACCAGTGTGAAGTGGTATCTCATTGTGGTTTTAATTTGCATCTCTCTGATGGCTAGTGATGTTGAGCATCTTTTCATATGTCTCTGGGCCCTCTGTATGTCCTCCTTGGAGAAGTGTCTGTTTAGGTGTTTTGGTCATTTTTTTAATTGGGTTGTTTGTCTTCCTTCTGTAGAGTCATGTGAGTTCTTTATATATTTTGGAGATCAAACCCTTGTCTCTTGGTTTTTTCTGCACTCAGCTAACCTCTGTCATTTCCTTGGTGTATTTGGACCATCAATATTTAAGGTAATTAGGTTAGCACTTAAATCTTCACATTGTTTTTCTCCCATTTGTTCCTCATCATTGGTCCTCATTATTTCTTTCTTCTTGCTCGCCTGTGAACTACTTACTTGACTTTTTTGGGATTCCATTTTGCTTTATTTATAGTATTTTTTGAGTTTATCTCTATGCAATTTTCTTAGTGGTTGCTCTTCATATTACAATATACATAGTGACTGATAACGATTACTACGACTGATGATAGAAATCGTGGATCTTTTATTCTTTCTCAAGACGTCCCCAAGGCTCTGTTCATATTGTTTTTCTTGTATTGCTTTTTTTTTTCTTCTGTCCTCAAGTTCACTGATTCTATCCTCTGTCATCTACACTCTAGTACTGAGCTATCCAACAGTTTAAAATTTTCTGTTATGGTAACTTTAGTTCTATCATTTGCACTTGGTATCTTTACAATTTGTATTTCTTTGTTAATGTTTTCTTTTTTTTCATTTGTTTCAATAGAATTTGGAATTGATTGTGGAAATATTTTTACGATGGCAACTTTAAAATTCTTTTCAGATAACTCCAATATCCGATTCATCTTGGTGTTGTCAACAGTTGCTTGTCATTTCTCATCCAAATTTGATTTTTCTTGGTATGATGGCTGATATTTTATTGGATCATAGATGTTTGGTCTATTATGTCAGGAGACTTTGCTTCCTAGTTAAATCATTTCTTTTCAGGCACCTTGCTTAGGTTTGGTATGTGGGTCTTGGTCAAGATTTGTTAACTGTAGTTCCAAAGGCAGTTTAATTTTCAGAATGCTTGCAGGGTATTTTGGTCTGTTTTGTTTATCTGGTACCACCGGGGCTCCCCCTGGGCCCTGCTTTTGCTGCCTAAGAGAACAGAGGTGGTTTTACCAGACTGGGCTGCTGAGTATCTCTCAGTAGGGGAGCAAAACAGTGGGATCCCCTCCTGGTGCCTCCCAGCTGCCCTGGTGTCTCCTGGCAGGGAGGAAAGTCTCAAGTCCATGGGGGCAAGAGGGCTTCCAGGACCGGACCATTTGCTATGGCTGAGTCCAAGTCTTCCCGATTCTGCCTGGAGGACTGCCTCAGTATCTCTTGGAAGAAAAGGGAAGTCTCAGGCCTGGCAGAGAAGGAAAGCATTTCTCCAAGGTGCTCATTATCGGCAGTGTTCCTTATTGATCCTATTTTGCCAGTTCCACCAAACCAGCCTGCTGTTATCAGAGAGACACTCATTGGATCTGGGGAGAATGGACCTATCTGGGCTCCCTACTGTAGCTATGTGAGGGTCAAAAACGACCAGGTCTGTGTAACCTTTTGTTGAGTGGGATATATAAGACGTCCCACCTCTGTATTGTTCCGCGAGTCCTGGGGTCTCAAACTAGTTCACATTCTTAGTACCTTTCAGAATTTTCCTTTGTTTATCTCTTGGACTATTTCCACTTTATAGGTGAGCTTAGTGGAAGTGAATGGGGAGAAACAGGTCTGTGCCACCTTGTCCAAAGCAGAAGTCCCATTAATTGCTTGTTTAATAAAACAAAACTGCTAATCACTGACATTAGAGTTTTCCGCAACCTGCTCCTACCCACTATCTTCATCATTACCGATGTTCTGATTTATTCTCTTTGTTTCTGTTGATGAACTCCATACAAGTTGGTGTTAGGCTTTAGTTTTGCTCAAGTTGAGTTTGGCTTGGTGCTGGGACATCAACAGGCAATCTTGCATGGGGTGGGGCAGGGAACTGGAGTGGAGGAGCCAACAACATAACAGCAAAGGCTCTGTTTTATTTTGTTTTTGTAAAGGGATATTCTGACATTTCCAGGGAGATAAATGATGGCCAGATTTTCTCTAAGGAGACTGACAAGGCCTGAAAGGAAATCTGAAGCAAGCCAGCAGACACAGCTGTAGCAGAGAGGTCAGCATGGAATGAACACTTTAAAAAGGCCTCCTGTGTTAGATCCACGTCACTTCAAACCCTGTTCTCCCGAGTCCTCCTCCTACTGTGGAGCCTATAAAAACGTGTAGTAACAGAAAGCTACATGATATTTCTTTTTCTTTCTCTTGTTCGCTCCTTCTTTCTATCTATCTCTCTACCTATCTAATCTCAGAGATAAACTTAGTTTTCCCAAAATGCCTTGCATACAGGAATAGCATTGGACCCACATTTGAGGCAAAGACATATAAAGGAAAGTCTGCTGGAGGACTTCTGGGAAAGACTTTTTTCCCCGATGAAAAGCAAAAACTCTCTTGTCACCTTGGCTGTCCTCAGTTTTCTATGAGGGTATGATGCTTGGAACTTTTGCAACCTCTTTGTGATTATGAGGAGAAGGCCATGCTACCTGTAACGAGTCTAGTGCCCTAACACTGTGGATCTGTTGAGCCACCTGTGTGTCTTTGGTATTTCTACCTCTAAACTTCTCATTAAGTGAACAGTCAATGTCTTTATGGTTCACACGATGCTAGTTAGATTTTCTATAATGTGCAGGCAAATGCATTCCTACTGATGAATCAGTGGCTGAGGTTCAATGGCAGAGTTAGCACTGTTCTGCCCGGTGTCTTCTTCATTATACAGACTCCTTGTTCCAGTGACGAGCAACAACACATTCTGTCTCCATTTTTTTGCCCATTCCACCCACCATGGATAAATTAGACATTTTCAACCATTTTCTTTGAAGGTCGTGATTGGTCATTTTGACAGAAAGCTATAGTAAAGAGAATAACTATATGCATGGGTTGCTACTACAGAAATATGACTTACATATCAATTTAAAAGAAACATTCTCAATAAATCATCATAAAAGGGAGATACTGACAATTTTACACTAGTGCCTCATTAGTATAAAGTCACCAAAAAAAAAAAGAGTCCCTCTGCTGAATGTGCATTAATGGACAAGGATCAGAAAATGGATTAAAAACAATGATCTCATTAAACGTTCACAGTACAACAGTATATTTTTGCAAACAGCGGTAATTTCACACACCACCCCTAACATATCTAGAAGAAAAATTTTAAAGATACTAATCTGAAAGCCCAGGAAACTACTGCATCAGCACTGGATTTTTGTCTCAGCAAGAGTCAATCTGAATCTACAAAACCAGAATCTCACTATGAAAGGTTTGGAATTTCAGAGGAGAGCTTTTGTGTTAAGAAAAAAGTAAGCAGACAAAGGACAAGAATCGTCCATTATTGTGGAGAATATGTGCGAGAACAGACCCACTGCAAAGTTCTACAGCGCACACTCACAGGAGCTTAAAGGAATAAAAACACTAAGATTCAATCAGTATGCTTCCTAGAGTATAAATATCTCTCCACCCTTAGCAATCATTTAACCTCCTTCTCTCTCATTTGTAATGCGTAGGATGGTATCTGTGCTACAGCAAGTCTAGAAGATTAAGGGATCAGAAAGGTATTCTTTCTTTTATACCCATGGGAATAGTGACTCCCAAGCTGAAGATTCATGTGAGGTAAGTTTTAAACAACACTTACAGACTCTGTTGTTGCCCACGGACTCTATGGAAACGCCTGGAAGCTGGCTACCTGGGGGTCTAGACAGATGAGTCTCCTCCTAGGTCTGCTGCCCTCCACAGCATAGTGCAGGCGGCTACATGATTCGGCTTCAGTGTTCTTGCCACAGAATTCCTCCTCTGCTAGAAAACACAGACAGAGCTGTGCTCTGATGATATTCTTATTTTTCCTTTAATTTTCTAATATTCTGAGTAATGATGGTTTTTAAAAGTCTAAAAGTTAGAGGCATTGGCTTGAAGAGAATTCAGCAAAATTGACATCTGATGTTAAGCTTGAAGTAAAAAGAACTCTGGCATGTTATTTAAGTTTTTAAGTTGTGTCTTGAGAAGACACAAGTCGTCAGAAGAAAAGGAGAAAACATCAAATGTCAAAGTCTTGCCTCTCTGAGCATCCTGCTCTATATAGTTTTACCAGATTTGTGGAGGATTCTTACTTCCTGTTTCTAACCTCCATTAATTAAAGACAAATCATCAGGAGTTTGTGAAAAAGCCCTCCTTATTCTTTCTTTTGCAACTGCAAGATAACAAGGAATGAAGACTGTAACTCATACATAAATCAAAGAGCAGAGAAAAACATTCCACACCAAAGACGCTGAAAGCAATACCGATAAATAGCACACGTCTATGGACACACGCCAAGTGACAGTCCTGGGCTGGCATTTCACACGGAATCTCTCACCTAATCCTCACAACAAATGTATATGGAAGGGCTGCTGATGCTCCCATTGTACAGGGAGTGGGGGTGGATCTGGGGCTCAGATTAGGTAACTTGATTTTACCCCTAAAGCCCCTTAATGGCAGAGTCAAGTTCAGACTCAGGTTTACCTGGCTTCAGAGCACCAGCTGTGATCCAGGGCACTTCCTGTCCACTGACGTTTCCTAACAATCACTCACTGTCTGCACCAGAGAAGCCAGAGGCTGGACGAAGGGTCTAAAGCTTCTGAACCTTAAAAGGCCAGTTCCAAGGTACAGGAGAGCTCCCCACCTCCCCAGTGTGTCTGCCCTATGGAGCTGGACTTGGGCTCAGAATTCAATGAAAGCAGAGGATATTGTATTTTAATGCTTTGTTTTGCTCACAAAAAGAGAATGCGAAAGCTCAGATATTATATTTCTGACATCTAGTTTTGTGAAAGGGACAGCATACAACCTGATGCAGCAGTGATCAGGAAGAGACTGTTGCCGGCTCAAATACTGGGAGTCTCTAAAGTCAGCCTGCTTGCTCTCTGGGCTTTGGATGTGCATCTCAGCTTGTTAAGATGCACAAGGGCCAAATTCTGGTGCTGCCACTTACTGGCCCCACTGCTTCAGACACTGACTCCCCAAGCTCATCAGCAGGAAAAAGAAAATAATGCTCACCACACATATGTAAATAGGCCAGCACTCTGGTGTTCGCATGTTCAGTGACTAGCAGCTGGGGTCAGTGCAGAAGACGGTGAAATGAGCCCATCTCCACATAAAAAGCCATTCCACAGCAGTAAGTGAAACACTCAGGTTGCCTCAGTTTGAACAGGCACTGCAAGACCTTCAAGGATGTTCCTTTGAAATGCTGTTATAGCCCACGAAGAATTATTATACCTCTATAATAGTATTTCGAGTTTCATGCAATCCACATAAAGGTCACACCATGTGGCAAATTATTTTTCAAATTGATATCAAGGAAGGTATGTTTTCTCAAACGAATTAGATTTTATTAGATAATGATAGTTATCTAACAGACAGTTATTTGTTGAATGAATGAAAACAAAGCCTCTTATTTCCTCAACGCTTTTGCTCAGCCAGGAAGCTCGAAGCCAAATCTCAATCAAGGGAACTACACTAACGTTTGTCATAGCACATTTCCTTCACCCATGTTTCTTGAAGGCCTTGATTTCCTTTTTTTACTTTCATTTTTAAATTAAGATTTTTGAGACACTTGTAGATTCATCTACAATTTTAAGAAGTAATACAAAGAGACTTCTTATACGCTTTGCGCAGTTTCCTCCAATGGCGATATTCTGTAAAGTTGTAATACAATACCACAACCAGGCGGGGACATCGATTCAATCCCACAATCTTGTTCAGGTTTCCCTAGCTTTACTTCCCTTGCACTCACGTGTCTATGGGTTGAGTTCTACACACTTTCGTCACCTGTGTAAAGGTCCTAAACAGTTCCAGTACCACAAAAATCCCCCTGTTGCCCTTTTATAACCCCACTCACCTCCCTCAAATCCTCTCACATCTTATTCTATTTTTAACAGCTTTATTTTCTACATTACTTGGAGGTCCAGAGGGGATAAGGAGAAATGAATAAATATTTTAAAAGCACACTTATATTCATCACAGCCTTGCTGACTGTCGCTTAGCCCTGTCAGACAGCAAAGCAATGCCTCCATGTGTTCCCAATGCGGTGCCTTCCCTAGCAGTGGGGAAGCCTATTTGTACCAGGCAGTCCCCCACATTTTAATTTAATAAGCAGTCTTTAAGTGCCTGGGGCTCCGGGCAAGTGCTGGGTGCCGAAGAAACAAAGACAAATAGAGTGCAGGTGTCCGTCCATCAACCGTTGGGAGGCAGAAGTGTAAAGAAGTAATTTCAAGGCAGGAGGTAATACAAGTTATTCAAATGTTTGATTTCCAGTACAGATGAAGGAGTACAGAGTTGGAAAGATGAAGGGCTACTTTAATGATAGCTAAAATTTGCCACTCCCTAAAAACACACCGAACAGGGGGACTGTTACCAGAGGAAATCTTTACCAAATGGCATTCAAAGAAAACGCAAACATAAAGGATGTTTGTGAGTGTTTGTGGGTAGCACTCAAACAAGCAAAGATCTTCATCGCACTGAAAGAAGTTCTTTTCACACTGCAAGAAGCTCGTGGCCCCGTGCTGTCAAAAGGAAGCAAATGAACATGAATAACGTTAAAGTGAAAGATGCGAACCACAGAGGCCGTACTTGGGCAAAAAGAGAGAAAGGGAAAGCGGTAAATAAGTACGTCAGACAGGGCGCAGGGCAAAGGCTGAAAAGACAAGTGATGTGTAAACAATGACAATGGGGAGCCCGATAAGGCTAGAATATATGCATTGACTACATTCTTCACTGCAATTGGGGACACACTGACAAAGTACTCCTTCCTTCAGACCCACAGACAAGGACAACAGGGTGGGGATTGACTGTGGAGCAGGGGAGGCGGGGCAGGGGTGGGAATTGGACAACTGTAATTGAACAAGAATAAAAAAGTGAGAACTTAAAAAAAATTAAAAAATACTTATTGAAACCTATCATGGGCCAGGCTTTCTTCCACATGCTGGATATAAAAAGGAGAGCAAGTCACACGTGAGGCCGTGTTGCCTGCTGGAGAGCAGATGAGCACACACACAATTGTCATGTGGTGGGAGAGGCACCATCATGGGGGAGGGCAGGGAGTCGGGGTGCATGTGAGAGGGCTGGCTAACCAAGACATGGTGAGAGAGGGTCAAGGAGGCTTTCCCCGGGGGGGGCTGCTGGCTACGCAGAGTCTTGAAGGACGAGTGAAGTAAGTCGTACAAAGAGTGGGCATGAGGGCGTGGGGAAGAGAGAAAAGGGGACCGGGATCCTCTGTGCTGCTAAGTCCTGAGGTAGGGATTTCAGAGGCAAAAGTCAGAGTGCTCAGCAGGAAGCCAGCATGCTAATTTGGGAGTCAAGAGACTACTTAAAGTACAAACTATAATTATTTAATTATTTGAGAGCTACAAGAGTCGTAGAGAAAGGTACTAAAATTTATTGAAGAGTTACTGTACTCCAGACATTGTGCTAGATTCCGTTTCATATGTCAGTGCATTTAATTCTCTCAAGAACCCTGTGATTTAGGGATGATTAATTCTGCTTTACAATGAGGAGCCCAAGAGCTGGAGAGGTAAACAACTTGTCCAAAGTCACACATGTATAAATGGTAGAGTTTGAATTTAAACTCAGAGGGTCCAATTGCAACACCCAGGATCCTCAGTTAACTGGGTTATTTTTATTATCTATTTGCTATTGCAATTTTATAATTACTATAAAAGTCACCAAAAACTCTGTTGTTTTGCTTTAAACCAAACCCCCCATCATATGATCTCACCTATAAGTGGAACCTAATCAACAAAACAAACAAGCAAACAAAACAGAACCAGGGACATGGAAATAAAGAACAAACTGACAGTGACCAGACGGGAGGGGGAGGAGGGTGACAGGAAAGAAGGGGAAGGGTCATCAAGGAACAACAAGTATAAAGGACCCACGGACAAAGACAACGGGTGGGAGGGAAGGGTAGAATGTGGGAGGTGGGGGTGTGTAGGACAGGGGAGAGTAATGGGGGAAAATGGGGACAACTGTAACTGAACAACAACAAAAAATAAAACTATAAGATAAAATATATTTCAAAATTTAAAAAATAGAAATATTTTTATGCAAAAAAAAAGAATGATCTACGGCCAGCACATTTAGGCCCCATTCACACCTTTAATCCCACTTGACTCTGGTCTTCCAAGGCGCCTCCCTGGCAGCCCTGCACCCATTCAGCACTGGGGAGACGCCACCAGGCGCACTCACAATTCCCTTTGTCTTCTGGTCTACTCTCCAACTAGACTGTGAGCTTTACAAAGGCAGCTTCATCACTGTAGCATTAACACCTAGTACAGGGCCTGACATACGGCAGTCTATACCCATTAAGTACATTTTCTAAATCAAGGTTAATCAGGAAAAAATTAACATTGGAATATACACTTATTACCAACCGCCTTCAACTGGAAGGTGGAATAAGTTTAGATAGTATTTGCAGAGACTGTACAGACTAATGAGTCAATGACTCCTGTATATGGTAGGTCCTCGGAAGTTTCCACGTACACAGCAAATGCAACTGTTTACTTCCTATGGTATATAAATGATATTGGGAATATCATCATCACCATTTGAAACTGCAGTGGCAGCAATTAGGAAACTTCATTTCCTAATGGTACCTCATTGCTCTGATCAATTAATCATCACAAGTTTTATGACCTGAGAGGTAAGTCAGAGTTTGATGCAGAGAAACATGAATGAGTTTCTATGAGAAGCCCAAGAGAGAAGCTAAAGCTTAAGTGGGTGCCCAGCTAACTGGTAACTGGAAAAGACTTTTAGGGGCAAAGGACACACGCACACACACGGCGTGTGCGGGGAGGAGAGTGCCAACAAGGAGGCAGGGAGTAATGAAAGATGGAGGTAACGGGAAGCAAAGAGTAGGGAAGGGTAGCGCTGTTGACTTAACCACCAGCTTTAAAATCTCTTGCTGTATTCATTGAAAATTTCTGAATCCATCCCTGATTAACCAAATCAGAACTGTTGGGAATGAGGTCCTAGAATTTTCATTTTAATAGGTTTCTCAGGTCATTTTTAAGCACTGAAAAAAACAGTGAACCACCAGTTCTTAAATCCATGAAACAAGATAAAGAGCCGGAGTGTAGAAGAGGGAGGAGCGTTGTGATGCTCACTTCTAAGAGGTGAGATGAGCAGTCCAAAGAGGTTGTTTGGAAAGGTATTGAGAGATCAGATGAGGGGAAGAGATTCATCATATTCATCATAGCCTCCTTAGGCAGGCAGATCTCATCACAAATCTATGCTGTGCCCCGCCCTGCTCTCGTCCCCGATTCCCTGGCTCAGGGGGGCTGGCTGCCACCTCAGGCTTGTCTTCAGGTCTCGTTCTTTCTCCCTCTGATGTGTCTTCTGGTCCCTCTCCCCCAGAATTCCACTATTTGAGTCCTTTGGTAAAGAACGTACTGGTATGATAGGTGCCAATATTTAAGTTATGTTGATTTTATGTGTTACTCATGGTTGTTACATCTTTGAATTCAAAAAAGCAACATCAATTTGCTTTTTCTCAGCTTCTAACAGACAAGCATCTCCATTTAGGACATCTTTTTTCCAGCGATGATGGTACCTCATTGCTCTGATCAATGATGAAACAGTGGTTATAATTTGGGGATAAGAGCAAGAAATAAAGACAAGAAAAAAATCTACTTTTTGAAAAGAAGGCATGAAGAGAGATTTACCATTTGAGATGTAGCTCAGGGGTGTCAATTCCTACATTAAGTGGCTAGAGTATGACGTAAAAGGAAATGAAACAGAAGATTGATATGGATACTGAAGATTTTAAATCACTAAAACAAAACTCTCAAACAGAAGATTGGGCCCTGTGATGGGAGATGATGGAGGGGGCCGTAATTATCTGCCAAAGGGAGATTAGGACTTGGCTTCCATCAGTAGATGGGACAAATAAAGCTATCGCTGTTTTTTTCTGGAATCTGTTTAAAGCACTTGACCAGCCTCCAGAGGTGGCTCTAGCTTAGGAATCATGCCCTCATTTAAGAGAAAGTGGGAGAGCAACTACCCCACTCATGTAAGGCCGTCACATGCAAGCTTTGCAAGGAAATTTCCAAACAAACCATATGGCCCATTTCTGTCTTTTAATGTTAGAACAATCCCCTAAATAGTATTCCTGACAAAAATAACATCCTTTTCCCACCCAAGTATCTTGGCATCTAAATGCTATTCTAAGCATTTGGGAAAGATAAATTAGTCAAAACTGTTTACGACAATGAGCTCCAGCGCTGTGACCAGAGAGAGAGAACTTGAACTGCCAAGAAGGGAATGGGGAGTCATACACGCCCTGGAAAACAAGCCAAGGGAGCAGGCCCTGCGCCGCCGGGCTCTGAGAGGACCTGGGGGCCTGCCTAAGCTTAGGCAGCCATGCTGGGGTGCGTGGGGAATGGGAGAGGGTGTCTTTCCTCCAAAGTGTTAGGTAAGGATCGTATGTTAATGCTAAAGTGCCTCAGCTCCATTATTTTAGCTATTCTAGCCAGGCCTTCCTACCAGCAATAAAGAAGCCACTCGCCAGTTACAAAACTTTTCATTTCTGCAAAAGGCTGGGCCTGGTCTTTGTTTCCACTCTCTGGGAGAAGAAAACCGACATCAACACTTAGGAAAGGATAGGCGACTCTCACCAGCTCAGGAGCCAGTTACTCAGACTGCACATTGCTGCATCCCCATTTTCCAACTCGTGCCTCTTCCATGAGCACTAAAGGTCTGTTGCCTTTTCACACGTAGACAGATGCAGTCTGGGACACAGCACGTGATGGGGCATCAAGGGCACAGAGAGGCGCAGCCTCCTTTCTCACTAGTGCCAGTATTCCCTCATCCCCATTACGCTTGGGGTTGTGGGCGCGGATGAGGCTGGACAAGCTGCTGCTCAGGTGTCAAAGCGCAACCTACTAACCACCTGCTTCGGAGGCATCAGAAGAGCTGGTTAAAATGCAGCCTCCTGGGCCTCCCCCCCAGGCCTACTGAGTCAGAATAGGAGGCTGGGAATCTGCATTTTAACAGGCTCTGGAGGTAATTCTTGTGCACACAGAAGGTCAAGAACCATAACCATAGGTGCAAAGCCTGAGTACCTAAAAGTTCTTGAGTTCAGCAGTGAATCCAAAAGGTAAGGAAAGGCATCTGGACCTTGTTTTCTGAGATTTGGAAAGAGATTGAATTGTGAAGGACACTGATATTTGGGAAGGGCTTGGGACAGGTAGGAACCTAGCAGAAAAAGGCCAACACAATCCCTATCTTGGCTGGACCAAATATCATGTTTTAGTGTACCTGTTAGGGCAGCCTAGGCGTGAATCCGGGAGAGGATCCTGGATTTCCCTCTTCATCGTCAGGAGTTGCGTAGGAACCCCGAATTAAGCAGCCGCACAGTGCTCTCTGCTCCACTGCATCATTACTACAGACAGACACGGTGGTAGCCATATACCCTTCGACTTGGGTGTCATCTTCGTCACTGGGAAAGTGTTTGTAAAATAAGGCTGGGGATTGGAACTCTACATGTGATTAACACAAACCCCAGCCCTCTCAGCTGAGACTGTCCAGTTTTTATTTCTTCTCTCTGCCTTCATTTCTCTCATCATGGAATGCACGTGTTTATGGTAAGTCATGTGTTCCTTTCAGGGTTGTTCAAGAGGGTTGAGCAGTGAAAAGAGTAGGGCACAAAATAGGTTTTAATACTAGTTATCACTTACTAATTTCACATTGCCATTCTGAAAATTAACACTGAGCTGACCAATGAACTGTTTGGATAAAGTCTGTGATTGAATTATGGATTGAAATTATTCACACACTGCCCATCACCTATTGCCACAGAAACTTCAAAGTTCAAGTTCTTTCGTATCATTTTCTGCAGCTTTCACACAGACCTGCTTATCCTCTTGAAAGGTGGCTGTGAGCCTTGTTACCTGCTCTCATTCCATTTTAGGTCTAATAGGATGGAGGTTGTTTTTGCTATTTATTTATTTTTAAAATAGAACCTTAAAAAAAATCTAGGTCAGACCTATCAACAGACTCTAAGCAAGCCTTGCTATGCTGCACAACCTCTCTAATGTAGCAACAATAAAATGTTCACGGCAACTGCTGCCCTCATATCCCCAAGCACGCACAGTACATCTGACGAAGTGTGTCTATTTCCATGGTACCTGTCACCATGGCAGCGGAGCAGAACTCTTCCCTGAACAATCAAGTGAGCAATATAGCCCTTGGTTACTGTCTCCTAAAAGCTTTGCTCTTGAATAAATAAATGGGGCACTCTCCATTTCTTTTTATTTTTAAGAAGCCATAAAACCCTCCAAAATAGATAATTATTGCTAAATACTGCTTGATTTTACTAAAAATAATAAGCCCTCTTTCCATTGATACCAGGCAGAGAAACATTTTGTTTCTTTCTTTTAGAGAAGCATGTCCAATTTTTATGACCATGCAAAATGGACACAGTTTTTTGTGTTCTGAACTGCATTTTAAGATTCTCTTGCCTAGAGGTTAAATACAAAAAGAGACGGTAGCTGTGTTTTCAATAGGTCACCTTTATGTTAATTGGAACTAATGGGTATATCCACTGAATCCATAAGGAAGAGTGGTGCCAATTCCCAATTTCCCAGTGATCCTACATACAGGCTCCTAATACGCTTCACAGCATTGCCACATAAAGCTGACGGAAGTGTAAATTTATGTTATCTTTCTAAAAAGCAATTTGGTAGTCAGAGCCTTAAAATGTTCATACCTTTTATCTTAGTCCATTTGGGCTGCTATAATAAAATACCACAGATGGGGTAACTTATAAACAACAGCAATTTCTTACAGTTCTGGGGGTTGAAAGTCCAAGATCAAGGCATCAGCATGCTCATATGCTGGTGAGACCCACCTTCTTGCTTCACAGCTGGGCATGCCTGCTGTGTCCTACCTACGTGGTAATGGCAGTGAGGGGCTCTGTGGGGTCTCTTTCACCACTAAGTCAGCGTCCCCAGCCTGGACCTCACTCCTTAGTTCCAGACTCAGGTCACTAACTACATATGTCTTCCTGGATGCCTCACAGACACCCATGAACCACCCTTCCTGTATCATCTTCTCTTCCCACTGTGTTCTCATAGCCAGTCAAGTCAGAGCTCAAGGGTCACATCAGGTTCTTCATTCTCTCCCACTGCCCCCTTTGTACCCATGCTTACATCTTGATTTCTATTTCCCAAATCTCTCAAATTCTGCTTCTGTTTTTGTTTAGTATTTAGACTCACATCACCATTCATTGGGTTTTTGTTATGACCTTCTAAACATCCCCTTGGGTGCCAATCTATCCTTCACACGGAGATATCTTTCTAGAATATAACTCTGATTGTGGTGGTCCCCTTTAAGAAGCCAAGAGTCTTCTTGGCATGCCCTACCTGATCTGGCTCCTTCCCACCTGCCCTACTCCGTCACCCATGGCTTCACCACAGACTCCCTACTTTCTAAGGAAACAGAACGATCCTGGTTCTCTGAACCCACAAGCTATTCCCCACTTTGGGGATCTTGCAAGTACTCTTCCCCTCAACTGGAATCCTCTCCTGCACTCCACCTCTCTGCAGGCTACACATTTTCCCAGACTTAGCTCAAGGTTCAGTTCCTCTTGTTGCTCTTCCTCTGTGGCATCACTACTTCCTGCACATATTCCCATGATATTTTAGTCCTTCATTCAAAATGTACTAAGAATCCAATATCATGCTTGCACTGTGCTGGCTATTGGGTGTATGAAGTACCTCTGCCCCCACAGAAGGACTCCCATCACCTTTACTGACCTTGCTTTATTTACTTCCCTGGATTGCTAGAGGGCAGGGGCTGGATCATAATGACCTTTGTATCCCCAGAACATGACGAAAGCAGGTACTTAATGAGTGTGTGTTGAACCACTGAAGCACCAGGGCGATTCAACTTCGCAACTGTAAAAGTGGTTCACATTTCCAATGATACAAGCGAAGCACTGTTTCCACGGAGCAGGCTCAACCATGTTCAGAGAACACGCGGTTCAGCAGCCCTTAAAGGCGCGTCGAGGGTGTGAGTGGTGACTCCTGAGTCCCCTTGTGACCCCGCAGTACCAGTGACTGACAGTGGGGAAAGTATTTAGTGCCACTGCAGTCCCCTTTACTGCAGTCCCCTTCCACAGCTGTGATCACTGATCCGTGCAGCACTGATTTGCCTGACGGGAATCTTGCTTTAGGGGCTATTCACCATTGAAAGACACAGGCCAGAGAAAGGAGTAGAGATTTTGATTTACAGCTAAGAAAGTGACATTGCGGTTCTTGGTTGATACTTAAAAAGTCAGATGACATAAACTCTTCAATGACACTCACTGTGCAGCTGATGCATGAGTCTGTGACCCCCACTGCCTTCTCACTGAGGTATGTTTTTGGTCTTGTACTCAGGCGTCTTCCCAATCTGCCTCGTGTTCTGCTTCTGTTGGAAATGACTAATCGGCATCTACCCTTTGCTTTTTTTACTGAATAAACACATTGATCAATCAGTCAAAAATGTACAAAGGCAGTATGAATTTTCATGAATTAACACCATGTCTTATTTTTTTTAATCTAGATAGTTCCAAGTCACCTGAGGACAGGGGAAGTAATAAATGGCACATCTGCAATATGGTTGAAATGGAAAATATAACTGGAGATTTGAAATATGGATTCAATGTAAATCTTTATCTGTCAATGTATTAAACACTTAACACTAGAATTTTTCTTTTTTTGTTACACTTTCTTTTTAGAAAACTGAAAGAAGCTTGGTTGGAATGGTCTCTGGCTAGTCCCCAAACACTTTCCAATATACTTTCCTAAGATCCACTCACTGAAGAATTGAGCATCACAAATGATGGGTTTTACCACAACTTCTGAAAACTTTCTTTGTTCCTCAAACCAGGTGAGCCAAGTTACAAATCTGTTTATTCATTTCTATTTCCTGAAAGATTAGATACTCTCTCTCAATAGCCGGTCCCTTGAAGGACTCCTTTCTCTTGCTTTAGAATTACTCTATTATTTCTTTAATCTCTTTGCTTTCACGTAGTTCACCTTATTAGTCAGAAAGGTGTCTTGGCTTTTGTCCTGCCACCACAGAAAAGTGATGACCCATCTAATTTGCTCTTCTTGGTTTTCTATTCTAGTCATAGCCAATTCCCTTCCCTATGAATAGTACCCTAGTGGGGTTTTTTAATTGATTTGGAGGGAGGGAGGGAGGGAGGGGGGGGGGAGAGAGAGAGAGAGAACGCTTGGTTGTTCCACTTCTTTATACATTCATTGGTTGATTCTTCTGTGTGCCCTGACCGAGAATCGATCCCACGACCTTGGCACATGGGGACGACACTCTAACCAACTGAGCCACCGGGCCAGGGCCATATACTAGTGCTTTGATTGTCTCTGTGTCTTTCTTATTATCAAGTATTGTGCTTTGAGAAGTTTCTGAAAAGTTATAATTTTAGTGATTGACTTTCACGGGCCAAGAAAGCTTCTGCCTTTAAAGGTTCATAATGAAGCAAGCAAAATATGTAGTGTACATTTAACTTGTAATAGTGTAATCATACAACTGAGACTGTGAGTTTTAATTAGAATAAGTTGCTTTTTTAAAGATGTGAAGTCTTTCTCACTCCACTCCATTCTTACTTAGTTTCTGTTTTTTACTTATGATGATTACTACAATTTATCCAAATTTTCTATTTTGCAACTGTTTGTTGATTTATTAATACCTATCCCTTCTTGGCTTTGCTATAAACCAATTGTAATTATTAGGAAAGTAATTTAGTATCTTTGATTTTCTTCATTCTTAAAGGGAAGAAGATAAATAAGAATTCTCTAAATTTCTTCCCAGTGTTAATACTTAAGGATTCTATATTTTTCTTTAGTATCATAGGATTCTGCCATTGTCTTTCGCATAGGATATGAAATCAGGGTGTCCTGCATAAAATTCCCAACACTTCTTTCACGCAGAGAGACAGGACCTATACAACCTGCACCCTGCTGGCTCCCCCAGAATGTAAGTATCTACTTTAGGGAGAGAACTAAAGCAGGGTAATGTATAAGCAACTATCCTGGTAGCTATTCTAGACTTAGTGGTCACAAAAGGCCTCTCTAAGGAGGTGTCATGTAGGCTAAGAAGAGAATAACAAGACAGAAACAGCCATAGAAAGATCAGGAGAAGAGACAATGCTGGGCAAAGAGAACAGCCAGTGTGAAAAGCTAGGCAGGAACAAACTTGGCATCTAGAGAAACATGAAGAAATTCAGTGTGCCTGGAAATGGTGTACGAGGCGGAATGTGGTAGAAAGTAAGGTCAGAAAGTGAGTCAGAAATGAGATCTTGCAGGGTCCTTTAAGTCAGAGTAAGGAGCTCAGACTCTATTCTGAGAGCTTTGGCACGGCCTTGGTCCCTGACAACCTCTGAAATCACTTCAGTGGCTGCCATGATGACAGCAGCCTGCAGGGGGCGAGAGTGCAAGCCGAGGACCAGTAAGAACTAAGGAGCAACCCTGAGGATCAGTTCTCACACACACAATTCACCTTTTGAACATGTGCTAGAATATTAATGGACATTTCTCCATCCATTTAGTCAAATATGGCACCTGGTTTGGCTGTTTTGTACAAAGTACCCTTTCACTCTCTGGATGCTGCTGCCCCAAGTGGTTTTTCTCCCTGGGCCTTACTTTTGCCTATAATGTGTTCAGTCAAAGCTACTATAGAAAATGCACACAATATAAGAATCCCCGAGAATCCAAACAAAGGTCATGCTACACCACAACCAGTACATGAGTTCTGCCAAAAAAGGAAGTAGCCCGCTCCATGGCAGCACATTCAAAGGTGACTTCCGCTGGACTCCGAAAGCTGTCCAGGCTGACGTCTTCAGTTCCCTTCACCTTGTCTACACTTTGATTTGTTTTAAGAAGATGCATTTCACAGCAAGCGGCCCATCTGGTTCTGGAACCTTACTCTGATTCTAAATACCACCTTTCACCATAGGGTCTTCACTGCATTTGCCTTCTTCAGGCAGATGTCTTGTGGGTCAGCTCTGACTTCTCAGCTGGCCAGATTTTTTAAAAAGAATTTTTTTTTACTTCATAAAATATTGATCACAGTCAACTCTCAATAAAGGTAATGCTAGCATGACAATTAAATGCAGCAGATTATTTATCTGCAAACAATAGAGCCACCGTTCAGGGCAGGTGGGAAGGGAGGGAGAGAGCGATCCCTCCCAATGGTGTAAATGATCGACAACCACTACAAGAATGAAAGAAAGAAGGAACACGTGAGCATGTGCGTGCGTGCATTTACGTAGCACTCTTCTCCTAAGTCAGAATCTCATCACAATATATCTCATCTGACAAAGGATAATTAAATACCTCTTTTAAGAAATGTTAATTGCAAGCTTCTGAAAATAATTCTGAAAATTTGCATAGTACAAAGACGTTAAAGTACATTGATTACAAAACTGAGGAAATGCCATATGGTGTCATAGGAGCCTCAAAACTCGAGGTTGAGAAGAAAAGCTCTCTGAGATTCTTAAACCTTCTATAATATTCAAAATTGACTGCCAAGCTCCCAACATTTTGGATCAATTTACAGATACAACATGGAAACTACTCATTATGCAAAGCAAAGTAGCCTGATAAAGATTGCGAACTTATACCAGCTGCTTGTTCCCTCCCCCAAACTCAACCCTGGGGATGGCACGAAAAGGCCAAGGAGGCTGACAGGTCACAGAAACTCATGGGTAATGAGTTGGCTGCATTCCGGTGTGGACAGCAGGCAGCAGTCCAGAGAGGATGGGTGCCCACAGAGAAGAGACTGAAGTGGAGTTTCCCTGTTTTCTTTTGCTCTGTTCGCCCTGGGCGAGATCACCGGAGGCAGAGGAGACAGCAATCCCAGCTCTCAGAGTGGCACCAGTGTGAGGACAGAGGCTGCCAGAAAGGCAAGGCCGCTGGCGGTACTACATTTGATGGATGGGGTGGGGTGGTTGGGAGTGAGGTGGTGGGACAGGAGGGAGAGTCAAACCCAGATCAGAACAGCAGAGGCTTTCCACTCCAGGAACATTCTCTCAGCATCTCCCTGGGCGTACCATGCAGGGCTCAAGCTGGATTCTCAAAATACATAAAGTATAATTGGTCAAACTATGGGGTGAAATAGATCAAAAATTGAAATTGGAAAGTTTAAAACATTCTGCACAGAAACTCATAGATCAAACTCATAAAAATTAGCAAAAGTATAATACAATAAGATTCAAATATCATAAATAATAAGCTCTAACTAATAGAGAACTTTATATCCAACAGAGACCATATATTTGTTTCCTTTAAGCATATATGAAACCTTCACAAAAATCATGCTTGGGCATGATCAAAACCTTCATAAATCTCAGTGAATCAACATTATAAACACTCAAAACTAACCAAAATGTAATAAAATTAAAAATCATAGGGGAAATTATAAAAACCTAGATATGAATGACAGTGAAAATAGACATGAAAATTTGAGAGCATTACAAATATATTAGTCAGAAAATAAGAAAGTAAAAGCAAATGAGCTATATTTTCAACTCAGAAGAGCAACAGAGAAAGTTCAAAGAAACAAGAAAGAAGGAAATAATATCAGTATAAAAATAAATCAGTGGAATAGAGAAGAAAACAACAGAAATGGAGAAGACAAAAACGAAAAGCTGCTTTTTTGAAAAGACTAACAAGAAGGGCAGGGTTGACCAAGAAAAGGAAAAAGAGGCAGCAAATAGACAAAATACAACATGACAGATGAAACAGTGACAGTGCAACAGAGATCACAAAACAATATTGTGGGCATTAATATACCGCAATAACGTGAAAACTAGAATAAGCGAGTCCTGGTCAGAGGGCTCAGTTGGTTGGAGCATCATTCTGTATGCCAAAAGGTTGTCGGTTCAATCCCCAGTCAGGGCACATTTGGGAGGCAACCGATTGATGTTTCTCTCTCACTCTCTCCCTTCCTCTCTCTATAAAATCAATAAGCATATCCTCAGGTAAGGATTAAAAGAAAAAAGAAAACTAGAATAAGAAACTAGGATACATTTTAGGAAAATACAGTCCGAATTAGTACAAAAAATAATCAAAATCTTACACGGAAAATAATCTTCAAAGACCCTGAAATGATAATCGAGGACTTCCTTCACGAACACACACACCACACACACACACCCATAGATTCTAGATGGTTTTACATTTCAGCTCTACCACACTTTCAAAGACTCGATAATGTCTCCTTTATACGTATAAAGTTGTTCCAGAAACAGACAAAGGGGGAAAGCTACCCATGTCATTTTATGTTGCAAGTACAATCTTTATTCCAAAATGAGGTGAGGGCAGGACAAGGAAATGACAATCACAGGCTCTAGTCATTCATGAGAGGCAGGAGATTACAGAGCCAGCCTCTCTGGGTTCAAACTGCAGCTTCACCGCTGGCTAGCTGTATGACCTTGAAAATATCATTTAACGTTTTTGTGCCTCTGTTTCCTCAGCAGTAAAGTGAAAATGACAAATATGAATACATATGCCATAAGTTGCTCTGAGGATTAAATGAGTTAATATATGTCAAGTCCTTACCTAGTATGGAGTAAATGTTCTGTAAGTGTTAGTAATCATTGTTAATATGAATATCAAAGTTATAAATAAATATTAGTTAACCAACAGATATTAATTGCTATATAAAATAGTAGTTAATCAAAAGGACGGCAGGTTAGTGGTGAATCAGGGCCCAGAGGTGCTCTTGGCTGTCACCATGCACCCCTTCTCCAAGCAGGTAAATCCCCCCAGTGTCTCTGCTCAACCCTCCAGTTTGATTTTCACCAGTACACTATTCCATCAGGAAGTGCTGGCAGGTTTTCATATTTTTTATTCTTTATTTTCATGTGGTGCCTAGGAGAGGGCTTCCAAGTAATAGCTATTTAATGTTTACTGAATGAGTGAGAGAATAAATGTCTGCAACATGAAATTCACTATTGATTATTTTAAGGACAGGCAAAGAAGAGGTTGCGAGAACATCTATGTGGATTCGATCCACTATTTCTCACCCCAGGCAGGTCTATAAATGTTGCTTCTGCTTTTGCCCTTGGGTAGGAGTTGGTCAGAAGGGAAGAGGTTGCCCAGAGAAAAACTCTTCCCTGGCATTCTCTTCATCTTAAGAACCTTCACCGGTGCCACTAATCTCGGGGTGCGTTCCGCTCTAGGATCACACGTGCAAAAGCAACAAGGGAGCCAGGCCGTGGGCTCACACAGCGGAGGTAGTAGGAGCACCTAGTAATTGCCGCTTTTCTTCCATTGGGACTTGAGTTCCTTCGGGCCAAGTAAGACACTGTGCGAGGTAGTGAGCACACAGACAATGGCAGACAAAACGTGGTCCACGCCCTGCTGCAGCTGACGCTCTGTCGGGGACCCACCCATGAACAAATGAATGCAGGTATACATTTGTAGTTAAAAACCATGATAAAAGTTACAAAGACTAGCAGGCTACCAGAAATTTAATGGAGCTTTGAAAATTTTACTTTTTAGGGCCCTCATTTTATTCTTGGTTTTCCTGGAAATTTAGACAGATTTATCAGGTAACTTTGTTAAAGCTTGTTTATTGATTTTAGAGAGAATTGAGGAGAGGGGAGAAAGAAACATCTACATGAGAGGGAAACATCAATCAGTTGCCTCCCATACGTACCCCGACCTGGGTTTGAACATGCAACCTCAGTATGCGCCCTGACAGGGAATCAAACCTGCAGTCTTTTGGTGTACGGCACAACGCTCCAAACAACTGAGCCACCCAGGCAGGGCTCAGCTAAGTTTTAAACTTCTCCACTTCTCTACTGTCAACAGCAATTTAATACCTGCATTCACCTGCCTGGCCACGGATGAGGACACGTGCCTTTATGCTGAGGCAGCAGGTAGAATGACTCTGCTCTTAAACGCTGCGGGATCACTGCTCACTGGCACGGACACTTCCGACCAAGTGAATGGCCCAGCCCACAGCACAATTACCTCGCTGTCCTCAGATGGCTTTCTGCCCAAGTCACTCATCATCCCAAGGGCCAAGACACCACTGAAAAAGTCAGTATCATAACTTAATATTATATTCTCAGGTCTCACTGTGAAAGAAAAGAGAGTGCTTAATTTTGTTTTAGTTTTTAAAGAAGTAAATCTCTTGCTGATCTGATTGTCCTTGTAAAGATACTAAATGGAGAAACGCTATGTATTCACTACAGCTGCAGGAGCTGATGCTGGGGCCCGGGCTGGCAGACCTGGTGACAAATCCATTTGTTGTCAGCAACAAATTTCTAAATTTCTGTGAAAGTGTGGAGTCCACTGTGAGTCTCAGGGGTCTCAGATTCTGGTTGGAGAAGGTGGAAGCTACTATAATCTAGCTGTTGGGGATCTAATCTCTACAGGAGTTGTTCCTCCAAGACCGATGAGTCTGTCACAAGGCAGAGATTCAGGTCAGTCAGGATAAGCCAT
The DNA here is from genome assembly GCA_007922815.1 of Macrotus californicus. Classification (NCBI taxonomy): domain Eukaryota; kingdom Metazoa; phylum Chordata; class Mammalia; order Chiroptera; family Phyllostomidae; genus Macrotus; species Macrotus californicus. The sequence continues at coordinate 52,896 of VMDR010002333.1, forward strand.
CAAGAAACATTTTTTCAGGATTTCCTATAACTGGTCCCTAGACCCTAAATCTAAGGAACATTAGTAAGAGCTTCCTAACCACCCTCAAGGGACAAAGAAGAGGAAAACACAAGGTCGAGAACATTTTTAAATACAACTGCCCCTTCTTAGAGAATGTGACAGCTGTAATGCTGTGAAGTAGCCACTGGATATTCTCAGTGTAGGTCAGGTTGGCTAACGTAATGTGAGTGTCAATTTTTGGTCTACTTGCTCCTCAAGGGACAAACTCTCAGGAAAATAACATTTTGTATTCCTACGAATACATGCTTATTAGTGAAAGGTTTTCCTCCTTTCCTCTCATAAACACCTCCTCCTCTTTCAAGACCAGGTTCAAATATCGCCTCATCTTGGTCCACATCATTAACCTCCCCAGGCAGCTAATGGCTGCTCCTCTGGGTCACTCGTTCGCATCTTTATTATTGTACTTGTTACTGTACACTATGGTTATTTTTTGGATGTCTTTCTATATATAGTAATGACTTGTTTGGGACTACCATCCTATCTTGCCATTGAAACCACAACCCTGAATACAGGCTGTTATCAAGTACATGCTGAATAGATGTTTGCGGAATTGAATTTAAATCTGCAGAGAACAAATCAAACTAACAATGGCCAGAGGAGGGGGCGGTGGGGCAGGGGTGAAATTGAAAAGGGTCAAGGGGTACATACAGTGATATATGATTGCTAGATCTACTGTGGCGATCACATTGTAAGTTATGCATAAATGTTGAATCACCGTATGCTATGCTTGAAATTAATATAATATTGTATACAAACTATACTTAAATTTGAAAAAATAAAGGAAAAAATCTGGGGAGTTTCTAATAGTCCATCACATGATTTGGGTTCTCAAATGTTTCATCAATAATGTGTAGAAGGCAAATGACCATACTTACAGATAACACAGAAGTTGGCAAGGATAGAAAATACATTCAAGGATAAAATCCTTCCAAATCTTGACAGTTTAGAGCACAGGTGGCAAACACAAGGCCCGTGGGCCGAATCCGGCCCTCCACCTTGTTTTATCTGGCCCAGCACCTAGTTTTTACCTGGGGGTGGTGCTGAACTCTCACTTAACTGTTAAGGAGTAACTACATTTACACGGTCCTAAATTACATTCGGCCCTTTGAAGGCAACCTCGAGGCTGATGTGGGCCCCAGTGAAAATGAGTCTGACAGCCCTGGTTTAGAGAAATGAGGTAAACCTAAAAAGATGAGGTTTAGTGGAGATAAAATGCAAAGTCTAGTACTACTACCCAGGATGACAACCATAACGATATGAGACAGAGGAAATGCAGCATATTATGAGCTTATATACATAAAGCCTTATGGCTATTATTAGATTATGTCATCTCAACACGAATCAACAGTGTGATGCAGCTGACAAACAAGTGATGTGTCATGGGCTGAACAACAGACATTGGGGGTCCACAGTGAGGGAATCCATGGTCCTTCCGTGGAATGCACTATCTAGCTCACATACTACTCAGAAGGATGCTATGCTTGGGCACACCACTCAGAAAAGGGGTTTGGAGGAACCGAAGGGCATACAGAAGGGACGAATGGTACATGGACTCAAAGCCAGTCTGTGTTGACTGACAGCAATGGAAGTTTAGGGTCTGAAAAGCAGAGATTCAAGGTTGGCATGATGGTTATCTTGTTATTCTATGGGCCTACATGATACAATAGGGTTAGTGGAGAAGAGCATCAACATATAAAAATTTTAGAACTGACCAAGGATGAATAGTCAGCTTGAAAGGCAGTGAATTCCCTGTCACTGAGAATGTACACAGGCCTTTTGTACTGGTACCTTCCAACCCAGAAACTCTCTGATTCCGAACTCTTTGATCAGCCGGGTTTAAAAAAATGGGGGTTCCTTGATTTCCAGAAAAAGTTAACATCAACTTTACACGATCATTTCTAATATTATGCCCCACTGGAAACACTGAGTAGTCATTATAGCTTGCCATTTTATTAATAGAGTACAATAGCTAATCTTTCACAAAGCATTAAGAATCAAGCTAAAACGATACTGTGACTGAGAAAAGCCTCTATCTTTCTCTAACGACAAGATTTAAAAAGTTTGTTTCTCAGGTAATCTTTGTTTCCCAGATAACCAATAGGATTACTATTGAAACATTTTGAAACCTTTAGTTGCGATTGGGAATCTGCATTTTACCTCTACAACCGGAATTGCTGAGGAATATTTTGATCCATTTTGGTATAGTCAACATTCTTCTGGAGTAGATTCAAATATGGAGCAAGAAGAAATTCATCTGAATCTGCTCCAGCTAGAAGCCTGTTATCATGTATACCAACAAAATAGATACTGCAAATAAATACTGCAGAACACATGCTTTTGGTGGCTGAAACTGCTGTTTTCTACCTAATTATGGCCAATAAAAATGTGTCCCACTTGTTTATGAGCCAAACCAGAACACCATTATTAACAAATGGAGAGGACATCTTTTTCCTAACGGGAAAACAAAACAAAACTTGTTCCGGTATCACCTGGTATTGAGTAGCCAACATACTTTTCTGCACTTAAATTTTTGTGAAAAAGCAGCAAATGGTATAAATAAGTAATAAAGGCACATCTATAAGAACTTAGTGTGGGAAATAGGGAAGGAGCAACATTTACATTATATCTCCTGGTCAAAGATTTAACTTTCAAGCAGTGGAAATAAAAATACACAGAAAGGTAAAAGTTCTGAGTTCTGGGCCCAGTTCCTGACATTGGCTGTTCCACACGATGTCAGTAAGTCACCTTCTTCTCTCATAAGAAAAGGAAACTAAAATTTCAAGGAGGAGAAAGAATTTCAGAGATATCAAATGTGCAGAAAATGCCGGCCCAGGATTGGAACCTAACTCCAAAAACACTAACTCCAAAACTCATCCTAGCCCATATTATTTGTATTTGTTGGCATCAAATAAAATGACCTTGATTCCTCTTCCATCTTACCACAGAGCAGGGAGAAAAAGAAGAGAATCCGACTTTTCCGAAAACAAATTATGTGCTAGAACAGAGGTTAGCAAGCTTTTACTGTAAAGGGCCAGACAGTAAATCTTCGGGCTTTGTGGGCCATATCATCTCAACCGCAAATACCCCTCCAGTGTAGCACAAACGCCAAAGACAGTATATAAACGAATGAGTGTGGCTGTGTTTCAATAAAACAGTATTTTAAAGAACAGGTGGTGGTATTATAGCAAAAAATGAAAAATTAAGAATAAATTCAGTAAATGCCCTGGCCAGTGTGGCTCGGTTGGTTAGGGCGTCGTCCTGTAACTGAAAGGCTGTGGGTTTGATTCCCAGGCAAGGCATATATTTGGGTTGCAGGTTTGATCCCCAGTCTGGCCCCAAACAATCTCAGGCTGGGGCATGAACGAGAGGCAACCAGTCGATGCTTCTCTCTGGAATGGATGTTTCTATCTCTCCCTTTCTCTTTAAAAACAATGAAAAAATGTCCTTGGGCAAGGATTTAAAAAAAAAAAGAATACATTTATAAAGGAAGTTTGATTAAACAATGGTTTCTGAAGCACCTGCCAATGGCCCCACCTCCTAATACCCACATCTTTGGGGATTAGGATTTCAAAATATGAATTTGGGGACAGGAGATGCAAATATTCAGACTATAGCATAGTGCCAGCATAAAAATCCCTGAATTCTAATCCCTTTACAGAGCACCCCCAAAATAATATCTCTGCCAGGTTCAAAGATGTACTGAAAAGATTGTGCAACATTGCTCAGAAATCCTATCCAATATTTAGCAATGTTCCCTCTCGGCACCCTATTCCTTATGTCTAGTGAGGATGGGATGAAAGAGCAGTGGGTACAACATGGTCTGCCATCGGGAGCAAGAGAAACAGAAATAGTTTTGAAAACTTGCTGGCACCTAAACAATCAGCCCTCAGAGCTCCAGAGGCCCAGAGCCACCTGAATCCTGGAGTCTGCACACTAGTCCTTGCTGCTACTGACAGGGTGCCCCTGCCATAGAATGAGGGATGGCCGGGTCTTCTTTTTGAATTCAGCATTGTCCTGTGCAGACAGCACAGAAGTAAAGGAAATTGAAGAAGCAATCACATTGCCAGCTCCGGAGAGGGAGGAGCGGGGAGGAGAGAGGGAAATGGCAGAGTGGGAGCCAGTGTTGGTCCTGGGGTTTGACTTTGTGCTGCTGTTGTTACTGAATTTCCCGGATGCTGTGATGAGGAGGAAAATCTACCTCTCTCAAAGGCCCTGCCACACACCGCAGAAATGCCATTTTAATGCCAAGTGAGCATACTGGCTTGGGGGATGGGAGAGGCAGGTAATCAGAGCTGGATCATCAGCATAAAACAACTCACCAAAAACAGCACGGACAGCCTTTAGTTAGCCCGACAAATACTTTCCTGGCTTTGAAAAGTGGGTCTCAACTGGATGGAAATTTTACATACAGTAAGGGTGATATGATGGACTTAAAACTCTCCTTTATGCCCAGATAAACCTTTTAAAAAGCACTCCGGAAAGTAGAGAATAAATAAGACAGCTTATCCCTATTCCCAAATTCAATTTTACTTGTGCATCCATGCAGGCTAGCTCAGGCTCCCAGCACAGGGCAGGGGAGCAGGGTACAGACTTAAGGGGGTACAGCACTCACCCACCCCCTCGACTTGCAGCTGTCCTGTGATCAGCCTCTACTGGGGTGAGCATTTACATTTAACTTTACAGAGGGCTAATGAGTCTCTAAAGTTACCCACTAACTCATGTATACTGCACAAACAGGACAACAGGGATAAAATACTTTCATACCATTTGCTTCTCTCCCCCCGGCGTGCTAACATGCTAACACTACTACAGTGTCCGATAATGGTACTGAAGCTATCAAAGCAACAATTCTGTTTTTGTGGCTCATTTCCCAGTAAGCCTGACAAATGCTGTCCTCACTCCAGGACAATTCAACCTTTCTCTTTAGGTTAAGAAAGGGATAGGAATCATTATGCTACGAAAACGTCTCCCTTCTCCAGATTTTTTTAAGACATGGGAAAATGGGCATAGAAAGGTCAGAATGCTCATATAAATCAATAACAGATAGGGCGGGGGCAAATATTGCTTTCATTGCTCCTACAGCTCTTTATTGCACTAACCTGTTTGTATGTATGTCCCTACACACGCCTTGTGGGGAAGGACTGTCTTACCTTCCTCAGCCATAACCCATCACTCACATGTAGCAGGTGACTAAGACTTAATTATTAAATGAATGAATGAATGAGAATGTGCACATGTGAATGGGTGAACGTGTATAAGCCAAAGCGCATGCACACATATGAGTCCACATGGATTGTTCATGGTTCTGATTACCTAATTCAGAATCTCCTTTGTTTCTCGCGACAGGAATGTTAGTAGTTTCCATGGGGCTCAATGTTCAGCTCAAAAGCACCTCCTGGAGAACAGGTTCTGACTTTAAATTATCTGATGTTCCCATGGAACCTAGCAAAGAACTAGACACGTACAAGTGGTTGAGTCATGTGCTGAATTAAAGAACTGCAAACCTGAGTCAAGTGCAAGGTCCACCCAGTTCCACAGCAACAGTAGAAACTGCCTGGCAGCTCTCACAGAACAGATTTGTTTGTCATCTGTATAATGTTTCTGGTTAATGTTGAAAGACAACCAATTAGCTAACAATAAGACGAATCTGTCTTTACCAAGAGGCTCAAGGCACAGGGTTGGGAGGCACATCTGTTGTCCATGTCAGCAACCACAACACATTAGAGATATCCATCACAATATTTTAGTTCCATCACCCGTCCTTGACCTTCCTACTTAAAATAGCTGTCCCCTTGGCCTGCCTTATATCTCTAATTCACAGCACTTACCACAAGGTGATACTGTACTATGTGTGTTTACTTGTACAAGTGGGGACCCCCAAAAAACCTGGAATTACCTTCCGGAGGGGGGCCCCTTGTAGTACGGGCTTCCCCCGCTGGATGAGTGTTCTAGGAACGCATCTGTATCAGTGCACCAGCTGTTGTTGTTGTGAGAGGCTGAATTTGGCTTCAGTGAATATTTTTTAAGACTCTTTCAACACATTTGCCCATTTCATGATGGGTGATTTATGAGTGCACCTGCCCATACCGCGCCGAGTGTTCAGCAGTTTTTGACCAAAAATGGCATGACCCCTGCGCCCCACCCTCTCTATTCACCCTACCTCCCCCTGAGCACCTTTTTTTTGTTTTTCCAGATGAAAAAAGTCCTCAAAGGAAAATGTTTTGCCCATGTGGAAGAGGTGAAACAAAAAAATGGCAGAAGCACTGAGGGCATCAAAATCGATGAGTTCAAAATTGTTTTGAGCAGTGAAAAAATGTCTCAATAGGTGTATTGCATCAGATGGAGAGTACTTTGAAGGTGACTGAGGTTTAAACATGTAAGAATAAACACACAATTTTTTATCAATAAATTCTGGGGGGGTTTTGGTCTCCCCTCGTATACTGTTAGTCTCCCACTAACTGAGCCCCACGGGCGCAGGGTGTCTGATTTGTTCTCTGCTCCCCACACCGTGCCTAGGGAGAAGACTGGTACGAAATTAGGTTCTCGAAAACTATTTATCTGTTGATATTGCTACATTTATAAATGTTCACTCACCAAGAGTGAAGCTGTCATTCGAGACAAATCAGAGAGGTGTAAGACAGTGTTAACTGCTTGATAATTACCACACACCCTGCACATTCCACCGCACTGGAACAGGAATCTTCAGAAAATAAACACCGAGAGCCAAGGAAACATATTCCTCTGCCAACAGCCTCATCCAGTAATCAGGAGAAACAGGGCCAATCGGTATAAAAGGTTTGGGGAGATTTGCTGCATTCTACTAAGACTGGAAAGGGGAGCGGGGTTGCTGCAAGTAAGGCAGATGGGGTAGAATGCCATGAAACTTACAGCAGATGGCACCAAAATATTAAACTCGCATTTCCTCACGCTCCAAGCTGAGCTCTATGTTAACGCTGATTATGGGGGTCAGTCTATTTAAAAACATGCGGGTAAAATGAATCTTGTATTGTTAAATCTTTCGGCTGAAAACAATTCTAAGCATTAGCATCTAATATGCTTTCCCGCAAGCGACACGTTAATATTGTTCAGGCAAGGTTATGTCTAACAAAACCACCCAGCAGAGGAGGAAGAAAAGCCCAGTCTCATGAATCTGAGCAAAAACAACCTCAGTGTGGAAGCCGTGACAGTCTGCTTCCCGGATCTCCATGGCAACTGCAGCCATACGCAGACAGACACTTGAAAAACCAGATTTGTTTTCTCTTTTCCAACTACCTTTTGCATGATATTTTTAGACAATGTTGAAATACAACTGACATTGAATATGGTGTAAACACACTGCCTGTTCCAATTGCTTCAATATTCGACAGGGTGGCTTGTCATTTTCTCACTTAACCCACAGTGGTGACATCACTGTCACAGAGTGGTACCTGGCTCTCTGAGGGTGCCCCAGAAAAATGCAGTCAGCGGAAAGTCGGGCTTAATAACACTGACAGGCTGACATAAGCCACCCACCGGAGGAGAAGATACTTTCAGGATTTATAAACCATGCAAAGGAAACAGCATATTATCCATTTGCGTTACAAACAGCATTGAGGGCTCCGATCTAAAAAGAAGCCCCACAGATTACTCACTGTGTCAGTGAATCTGGGCAGAGGCACTATCAAGTTGCAGTCAGCCCAAGAAGCCAGGGAAAGATTTGAAAACAGAACCATGTAAACAGGTGTAGACTGAAGACTTCTTTCAACTTTTCTATATGTTCGAACATTTCCATAATAAAACATTGAGAAAAGAGGAAATACATCTAATCATCATATAATACGCAATCCAAGGGAACTCTCCACCGTTCCATGTTCTGATCACAGTCAACACAATAGAAAAACAGAAGTTAAGAGATATTTGCTCGCTATTTGCTCGCTGGCTGTTTAAAAGTAACGAAATGAAAAAAAATTGGGGAATTCGAATATGAACTTATCATTAGATCTCGCTAAAGTATTTGTTTTATTAAATGTACCAATGCCCCCGTGGTTATGTAAGAAAATGCTATTTTTACAGATGTACACTGAAGCATTTTGGGTAAAATATCTTGATGGCTGTGACAGTTTAAAAATACACAGATGAATGTGAAAAATGATAATAAACATTAAGCTTTATTGAAATATATTTAAAAGTTCGCTACACTATTTTCTCTAATCTGTATATGTAACTTTCCAGGATAATCTATTTTAAATATCTTGAAAAAATAGAACCATGAGTACTCATTTCAAAATTATACATAAGAGTTAAGTATTTGAATTAATAAAAAATACTTTAAAAAAAAGAGTTAAGTATTTCAAGGGCCAACCTTAACCTTGTGTTCTTAAAAGGATGATTAAAATGCATGCTATTTTATGAATAACAATTGTCAGTGCCTGTGAAATACTTTATATGGATTTTTGGAGTGAGCTGATGCATAATTATTATTTTTTAATCCTCACCTGAGAAAGAGGGAGAAACATCGATGTGAGAAGCATCAATTGGTTGCCTCCCATACACGACCCAACTGGGGACCAAATCCACAGCCCAGGTGCACACCCTGGCAGGGAAACGAGCTGCAGCCTTTCTGGTGTACAGGACATCCCGACCAACTGAGCCAGGGCAAGTTTTGAAAGCATGAAAATGGTGGACACAGGAGATGAAGCAAAATGCTCAAAACAAGCAAGATGCTACAAGAAACATCCATGGATGGAGACAGAAATTCTGCATCAATCCTGTCCCTGGTCTGCTGCCAGTGTGCCTGCCTACAGGGGACTGGACAGACAAGAGACTGCTCTGAATTGGACCACATCAGAGTTTACTTCCCACTCAGGATAACTGAGAGAAGTGACAGTCATCTGACGTATTTTATTTAAGAAACAAATAAACCCTCAAGGATTTGTCTATCTACTCTAAAGGGGTGATTCCATGTTTATCATTGTGAGACTGTAGCTAAAGCTTGCCCTCAAATATTACTTTAAATATTCCTAAAGAATCTGATTGCACAGAAGGTAGCTTAAAAATAAATCTCAGGGATAAACTTTGTGGGTAGAGCCACACTGGGAAATGGGGAAGAGGAGTCTGAATCATTCCAAGCTTGCCATGAATTCAGTGCCTGTAAAGGAAACTAGTCCTCATGGTTCCTTCTGCTAAGGCCGCTACCACCCAGTCCATTCCTCTGCATTGGGACAAACCCATCCCGATAAGACCAGAGTTGGGGCTTAAGCTAAATGTGGATGAAGAGGAATAGTGTCTGTGAGGTTGGCTGTGACAGGTGATGAAGCAGTTCGCTCAGATCCTCCCATCCCAAGGAGCAGGAATGAATGCTGGGTACGCAGGGGGGCAGGCTGCTGACTGAGCTGCCAGGGCATGCTCGATAGGCCTTCCATACAGCCAGTCTTAGAAGGCCAGGGGCCAACCCACCGAGGAGAGTCCACCCTGCTGCCTCTCACAGCCTTGGTAACTGCCATTCCTGACTAGTACAGCCCAGATATACAGCTGTATCTCATACAGAAAACACGAGCCAAACATAGGATGTGATAAATGCTGCCACTTACAATGTGCCAGGACTTCCGCTAACTTAAGCTCCTTAAAAATATTAGTCAATGTATCCTATTTAAATCGCCTTACAATTCGAGGGAGTAGGAATTTTTGGCCACATTTTACAGGTGAGGCTTGGGAAGTTTTAGGCCAGCAGGTGGTAAACTAGGGTTGAAACCCGAATCTGTCTTATTTCAGAGCTCATGCCTTAATCATTACGTAACACCTCCTTTCTCTGTTTCAGGCTTAATAACAAGCCGCGTTGTTTACCTGGGTTGTGCTGTCTTCAAAGTAACAAGCACTCGCTGCAGAAGGCTTCCCTGTTTTACGGGGTTATAGGGTTTCAACAGACTGGTCTCATACAAATTCCACAGGCTCGGCAGAGAAAGGGTTGAACACAGGCCTACAATGACGTCACCTTCTGCTCTGGTGGCTCAGACCCTTGACTGGCTATGGCAGCCGAACCTCACAAAGCATCTTTCTCTGCTGACTGCACTTGCCCTTTCCTGACCACTCCACGAGGCACAGCCAAGAGGTGGATGATCTTCTGAGTAACAGCAGGGGATCCACACACACTGTTTTCTTCTTATTCGGTCTATTATTCTTTAACCTTTCCACGGACTCAGTAACATTTAAATGAGCTCTTGGAAAAGAGCACACAAGTTATAAAACACACTGACATAAATAAAACCCCATAACACTTCAGTGGCTTTACCTATGCACCTGGAGTCACTATTATTGATTCATCAAGTGTTTATTAAGTCCCTACTACTTACCATGCACCATTGTAGGCACTGGGACTACAGCAGCAAAACAGTAGCATCTTAAAGAGCTTCAGTCTACGTGGTAGAGACAAGCAATTAGCAAATGCACACACGATGTAGTGGGAGATGATAAGTGCTGTGAAGACCTAAAAACAAGTGGTCTGTGATAAGGACTTGATGCTCATCAGATTTCCAGTGTGCCCCACGCACCAAGGGAAAGTCACATTACTAATTCTGGCCAATGGACCATAAGCAGAAGTGATGCGTTTCATTTGCAGAAGGAGGTTTTGAAGCACTGGTGTGCCCCACCTTCCAGCTCTCTTCCCCTGTCATGGCAACCTGGGAAGTCCTATGTTGATAATCAGTGGCCCAGGAGGGAAGAAGCTTGGATCCCTTTGTAACTGGATAAAGGAGAGCCTGTACCAAGTAGCATCAGATTTTGTGTGAGCTGGACATAAACATTCATGGAGCTAAGTCACTGAGACATGGGTTGGTTACTGCAGCATGGGCCTGACCAACAGTGACAAGGAATGCCAAAGCCCAGGGAGAGACAACAAATGGGACCGAAGATAACAGGAGCCCAACCACAGATGGAGTGAACTCAGTGCCTGTAAACCCAGGGTGGGCATTTTAAGTCACTTGAAGATACTAAAAATATTGATCTGTGGACGTTATACCCAAAGATTATACTCTGGGATATTTAGATTGGGACCTAAGCCTATATACTGTGGAGGGAAAACATCACATTCAACAGAAGATGATAAAGTGGGCCAGCTGGCTTTAGGAACTTCCCCAGACACAACCTGTCCCACAACATGCTTGGGAAAGAGCTTATTAGTGAGATCAAGTCAGCGTTCTGCTCCATAAATCACTGGAAAGAAGCCAAATTGTGACATATGAAGAAAACCTGTCAACTTATTAATTGAAATTTTATGAAAGAATATGTTGCAGAAAGAATTCTTGCCTTAAATGAGTGACTGGACTAGATTTTTCCAAATCCCATCCCATTGTATAATTATTATTAACATAAATATTTAAATAGTAATAAAATGAGAGAATAATTACTTAACCTAAATTATCTCAATTAATCCTCAAAAGAATTCTGTGATGCAGCTATTATTCTTTCCTTTAAACAGATTTAAAAAAATTGAAGCACAGGCAGTAAACTTGCCCCAAATCACACAGCTAGTAATAGGTGGTGGAGTGAGGATCCAAACCCGGCTAGCCCATGATTCCTTGTCCCAGTGAAGAGGGGGCTATGCCATCAAAATAATGCAGAGTCTAGGGAAGGGGAATTGAGACAAGGGGCCCTGGAGGGGAAAGGGCCTCAGGCCTGGGCTCAGGAGGCAGCTTCTCTGATTCTAGTTGAGGATCCCAGTCCTTAGAGAACAGAGCAGTTCACAGGTTCCAGATGTGATGGATATTTCCGATGACACAATATCCACTCTTCTCGCTCCAATTCTATGCTCACCAGGCAACAACGAGCTGATGTGCATACTAGGTTGGAGTTCCCCTGCTATGTCTCCAGTGTAAATTTATAAACTGGCATTCTGCTTTCTACCAGATTCTGATATGTGTGTGTTCCAGAGCACACACTGCTGAGAATGGAGTCAAACTACTACTCACTAAGGCATGGGCCAGCCTTGCCCTAGGGTTGCTCCTTCCTTTACCTTAGAGCCTTCTGGAGATCTGCTGCGTAGGAGGAATCACATGCGAATTCACTAACATGTAAAAAAGAACTGGCTTATCAAATAAACCTGTACAATTCACTCTAAAAAATGGAGAGCATGAAGGACCCCAAGGATAGAGAATACAGGAATGTGTGTTTTGAAAAGGAAGCAGGGAAATCTCAGGAGCACTGGGCTCCAAAGTGGGAGCCTTGAGTAGCTGAGGGGCAGCATTGAGGGTGGGGATACATGAGTGGCAGGAGGCAGGGGACCCCAAGATGCTGGCCTATTTCAGTTTGCCTGGGGCCAGCCCTAGACAGGGGGACTTCTCCAGTCCTCTCCGTGGTCCATCACATAGAAACTTCTGCGCGTCTGCTCCAGGGGGCCTGACAGTCATCACCAGGGATACTGCTTACTCTGCACAACTCCAGAGGGTGCCAGCTACTCACCCAGAGGTTGTTAAAGATCTTTTCAGTTTTTATGACAATGTTTTGGAAAGTAGCAAAAAAACATCTTGAGGAAGGAATAGTCTTTTTCTAATTTGCTCAGAATTACAGGTCTCTCTCGCAATAAGGTTTATTTAACATCAGCAAAGGAGAGTGGAGAGGAGAAAGGTATAAAGAAGGAGAAGCAGGACAAAATTATGCAACTTCGGGGCATTTGTCCCAACATACGTTCTAACTGTTGATCTTCTTTCTCATACTACGTCATGGGTTAGCACGTTAGTCAGGATGAAGATGGCTATAGCAGCAAATAACCCCAAATTTTCAGTGGCTTAACGTGGGAGAGATTTATTTGGGACTAACTTAAAAGATAATGGGGGTGTTCGTTAGCAGGCAGCTCTCTTTTTGGTAGTCATTCGGGGAACTAGTTCCTTCCCCTTTGTCACCCCGTAGGCCAAGAGCCTGGGAGGAGGAAAAGGCACAACTGCATCTCCACCGTCTTGCCCTAGATGTGACTGCATCACTTGCACTCAAGTTCCGTTGATAAGAATTAGGCTCATTGCGTCACCTAGACACAAGGGGAGCTGGAAAATGCAGTCCCGAACGGGGCAGCCACTCCCCAGCAATGACTCTACACTATAGACAAGGAAGGATCGACTTGGTGGAGAGTTACCTGTTATCAAATGGGCAACATATGAAATACAAGGGCAAATGTTGTATACAGTGGGAAGGATAAACGGGATGATCTTGGGTCTCAGGCTAGAGGCGACACAGTCCAGATTTGACAGACAAATATGACTGGTGTCTTCTTCACAACGGACTTTGCCTTCAGCCTCTGGGGTCTGGCCCAGAGGTTTCTCCACCAACACGGCCTCTCGTGTGTTCGGCCTCACTGATGGGAAACGTGGTCTCCATGAGAACCATAATGCAAACCACGAGACCCCGCTTCCAATGTGAAGTTAAAGCCAAGATTTCGGGCTTTGGAGTTAGAGCACATCTTAGTAGAATACATAAAATATACCCCCAAATTTTCAAGATTCTGTTTTCAGAAGAATAAAAAACTGGCCTAAAAATATGGAAGAGAAGAAAATAAAAGGGACAAATGGACAATGAGGCCATTTTACTTATATCAAAATTAGCTAAAATGAAGTTATTTGTGATTTTATTTACTTACAACCTTTGAGAAAACTATGACTCTATGTGAAATCGATTCAACCATAAGTTGGCGAACCTAAAATTTTCAAAACTTAAATTCTTCCCAGGGGATCAGATTGAATTTCCAGCTGACTGGCCGTGCTGACACTTGCACTAGCTGTGTCTATTGTGTACTATTATAAAACTATTTATATATTTAGGATATTAAATCTTAAACCTCCAAATTCTAAGGCAACATAGAAAAGCTTCTAGGTTTGCTTGCAAACAAATCAAACTACCTGGAAATCACTTTAGTTGGAAAGGACACTGGACAAGAGTCAGGAGACCTTCTTTCAAACACTGGTTCTTCTCTGAGCACAGCATCACCTAGAACAACTGACCACCTCAACCCCCGGCTTCAATTTAAAACGAGGGTGTTGATCCAAACACTCCAGTTAGTACAAATCTATGGTTCATAAATTCTGCACAGCAGAATTATGTTTTGGTACAGGCTCAAAATTAATGGTCTAGCTTAAAATTAATTCCGGTAAAGCTAAGTTACCCATTTAGGAATATTTTTTGAGTGTCTGTCCTTGTTCCAAGGAAAATATGAATGGTGATTTAAATGATTGATCACCACATAAATGATCCAACCATGTGGACATTGTAAAATCATTCAAAGACATATTTTCTTACATCATAACCCAGGAGATCTGTAAATTTTAAGTTGTGGTGGTTTGAGGTAAGACTAAAAAGCAGAGAGGCTGGACATTTTCATCACAACCACTGGATGGCAACAGACATTAACAGAGAGCAGAAATAATACGAAAAGCCCGTCTTCTGCTTTACTTGATTTCCTCTCCCATTTTAGATGCAGAATCAAACCTCCTAGAGATCTCACAAGGAAGTAAGCAACAACGAGTTTGGAAGTAAACGAATTTGTTTTGGAACACATATTCTGTTTTTATAAGTGCTTCGTGTGTGGATAAATTCCCTAAGCTCTCAGCTCAGCCAAGAGTTGTGAGAAAATGTAGTACTTGCCAGAAGGGAAGAGTTAAGAGAGAACACTTAATTTACCAGAATACACAGCTTTGCACTGAATAATTTATTAATGGCAGTGAAAATTCTGATCTTGTGTAATAAGATTAAGCTTGCTACTCCCCATTTGTGAATGAAAAGGTACAGCTCGACCCCACCCTCAGGCCCTCTCCCTCTCCCATGAATTTCCCAGGCTATGGGCAGAGGCCATCCGGAGGACCCCTCAACCCAGGAGGTCCCAAATTACTGGGAGAGTGAGAGGTTATCTGTGGCCCCACCATGTCCTTTTGGGGTCTTTGTCCTGAGCTTTGTGAGGAGAGGAGAGGGTAGGAACATCCTCCAGAGTGAGGTTTTGAGACCGAGAGTATGCTGACATTATCCCCCTTCCACTTCTCCCAGGAGGAGGTGGAAGTCCACAGTTAACAGTATAAATTTCATTCTAAACCCCCACATGAACCATTTTAACCCACACCTAAGCCCAAACATAAACCCAACAACTTTCAGCATTCTGGCACAGGCTCTGGAAAAAGTTGGGGACTAGAGGAAAACCCGTCAAAGGCAACTCTGAGGGTTTTGACAGACCAGCCTCAAAACAGAATAATAATAATTCTCCAAATCTGACGTACTGAGGATTCCTTAGGAGCTACTTTATGAAGCAGATTCTTGAGCCTCTCCATAGGAGATCCTGGGGGATTCTAGGAGTCTGTATTTTAACAAACAGCTTCTGATGTGAACAATCCATCAACCACACTTGGAGAAACACTGTTGAGAAAAACCAAACAGTTCCACTGAGCTCCTAATCCAGTCTCCTCATCACCTGTCCCCAGCTTCTACAAGAAGAGAGAAAACTCCTGCCAGAAGAGGAGCATCCTCTCAGGCCTCGGTCATTGAAAACCCAGAAGGATCATTACAGAGACTAGAGAAACATTGATTGATCTCAGATAAAGACCACGGTCGATTGTATCGGTGAGGAGAAGTAACCAGACCTAGGAGTATGCTTGTTCCCATTCAGATCCTGAGCGTCTGCCTTTTCCGCCAATGACCTTTTCTCTGACTTTAACCTCTGCTCTCTGGCAGGCTGCTGTCTTTCCTTTGCCTGTTAGTATAATTTTGATTTATATTTGGGACTGTATTTTGGACTTTCTGAAGCTTCTGTGAGTTACTAGGCCAAGCCAAACTTGTATCTAACTCTATTCAAATAACCGACTTGCTTGTCCACAGTCCCTGCCTGCTTCACTGCATGTCTCACGTAACCTTCCCCAGGACCACAGCTGATCCTCCTTCCAGCTCCAGTCCCAGCCCTCCAAACATCTCTGTCACCTACACACATGGATGACTATTACACCTTCGGACATTTGGCCATGGAAATATGCCAGGTATAGAGATCAGACTGCGAGAGAATATTCCAGGGCCAGCATAACCCAAATGGATGGTTTTCCAACAGCACACAAAAAAATGGATTCAATGACTAATAAAACAGCATTAAAGATCGGGGTGCTTTCCCCCATTGTACATATTTTCACATGTATGCATAACCATTATGCTGATGAAAAGTGAAATGTAATTTGAGAGGCGTTGGGATAAAGTCACCCCCACAACCGACCCGATGCATCGGTCAGTCCTGTGAGTCAACCTGCAAAGTATATCCCCAGTCCTTCCCGGCCTCTCCATCTCCATCACTGCCGCCCTCTCCCAGGCATTGCCATCTCACACCTGCACTCTGGGAACAGCTCCTACTGGATATTCCTGCTTCTGTGCTCGCCAGCTCCAATCCTTTCTCCCTACAGCAGCCGATGTGACCTTCGGAAATGCAGGGCAGGTCATGTTACTTCCTGGTTTAAAAATCTTTCAGGGGCTTCTTGCAATGTTTGAGATAAAGACCAAACTCTGCACCCTGGTCTGGGCATGAAAAGGCACTGCCAACCTTCCAACCCCATTTCTTGCCACTCTCCCATTTGCCTATCACATTCTAGCTCCATGGAACATTTTTTCAGTTTCTAGAATGACCGGAGAGCTCTGCCTCTGGACTTCGCATTTTCTATTGCTCAGAACTTATAAAAAATCACCTCTTGCCATGGTTGACTCCTGAGCTTCCTTCTTCTCTGACCCTCTTATCTAACCATCACTCCCACCAGGTACTCTCTCACATGTCACTGTTCATTCCCTTTTTAGTTTAACCCCTCCCCCACCCATAATGCAAGCCCCGTGAGGGGTGGACTATGTCTGCCTCAGTCACCACTATGTCACTAGTGTCAGGCACATAGTATGCCACACTGGTGGATTCAAAGGACGGATGAATGAATGAATTGACATGGTCTTGCTCTGGTAGTGCTGGCCTAACAGTGGGTAAAACCCATGCCATTCTGTATTACAGAGTGTTTTGTGGGGTTGCCAAGACAGAATCCAGAAGTGGAGAGACCGTACTGTGAGTACCCCATCTGGACTTCAGAGGAAAGTGAGGCTAGTATTTAAAAGGGGTGGAGAATCCCCTGGAGCCAGTCTTGGCTCTGAACAGTACGTGAATTTTATCCTCCAAGTCCCATGATTGCATGATAAGTGAGGATGATTTGTTTCAGAGATAAAGGACCTGGATAGAAAATCGGTATCACTATCAAAATAGGGTTATTAATCCTTAGAAGCATCAAAATGTTTTCCATCTGTGAATTCTATCTCTATAGGCAAGTTCGAGGTTGACTTGAATCCATCTTAGGAGCTAATCTATGACCCACTCTGTACTCAAGCAAAATTTATTAGGAAGGGAGGGTGCACTGTGTCCCAAAGGATTTAAATCAAAATATTAGAGGTACAATAACCATTTTGGATCTACATACACACCCTGGAGGTGAGTGTCAAGAACATATGTCCCTAGAAATAGTAAAAGCTGGGGCCACCAAGATTTGAGAAGGCTGAGAAGGGAACCTCCCCAGTGTCCTGAAGCCACCATGTCCCTAGAAATAGTAAAAGCTGGGGCCACCAAGATTTGAGAAGGCTGAGAAGGAAACCTCCCCAGTGTCCTGAAGCCACCACATTGAAAACATAGATCAATACGCAGTGTGGGAAAATGCTACTCTTGTAACTGCTTCAGAAGGACAACCAGTGACGTGAGCTGGCTGCCAGCGGCCTCATTCTGGGGTGCCTAGGCCAGAAGGGTACCTCCTGTCACCGGGCAAAATCTCACAAAAGCAGCTCAGTTGTTTGAAGAGTCTACGGTGGAAGGCTCACTGTCTTCACCTGAGCGTTTCTCACATGGCATACGTCCTCACAGAAGCCAGGCTTTGTCTCACTGAAAGCCGGCACTGGGGGTGGGGTTGGGGGGGAGCAGCTTTAACAGAAGGGGCAGAAGTCTCAGGCTGATTCTGAACCTGCGCCGTGAAAGAAAGAAACTTGCCAAGAATCTTTACAGCCTGATTTACAAATTCAGTCTCATGGAAGCAAATAAATAGAGGACTAGAGTATCATGGCGTTTTTAGAATTACAAGAAGAAAAATAAATGGTGGCCACACTTATTTTGCTTTTCTCCCAGATACTTTAGGACAGAAGCAATATCTGACATAATAATGAAAAGCAATAACAAACATCATGAATGCTAGGTCCATCTGAGAAGACCGCCATCTGGCAGCCTTCCTACAAATCACTCCCCCAAGGAGATAAGCTTCTCCCTGCCCCAAGGGGCGGAGCCGTGCCTGCCCAGGGTGCTGCAGCTGGTGTCCTCAGAGGGAGGGTGCAGAGGCTTGTCCCAGGGCCCAGGAAGGGTGGAGGGGGCTGAGTGCCCTCTCAGTCTCTCTAATTAAGAAGTGCCATATGCGTAGGGCAGGCTTACTAAGGTGTTTTGTTTTTTTTACTACAGGTCTGGGCTGTTTAGCTCATCTGCTTATAACCAAAACTCTCTTCAGTGTGCTTATTAAAAGTACAGGTTTACGCCTGGGCCCATTCTCATTCTGTCGTTCTAGGGACAGGGCCGAGCAGGAACGTGCATTTCTAATCAGCGCTCCTGGAGATTCTGAGGAGCCTGGTGCCCAGGCCCCACTCTGAGAACCAGTGGCTTAAACCAATTCCTCCAACTGGGGTCACTGGCTGCATTCTTGAGAGCTCTACAAGGAGAATTTTTACATTTTGTACTTTTATTTTAATAATAATTTTTCAAATATTAAGAACATTCCAGATCATTTGGATGATAATTGTATAACCAAACACTAAAGTGTGAAACTTCCACTGAAGTGTTTATAATCAGGCTGTGCTTTTCCCTTTGTCTCAAGGCTGATGAGTCTTTAACTCAGATCCAGACCTGGTTTGATTGTTCACATTAAAGCAAGGCCTGAATGGTATCTTCTCAGGGTAGGAAGGGAAGTGAAGAGAAGGAAGGGAGAAGATTCTGACAAAGAACATCAGCATCCTAAATTTGAGGGCCCCTGGGAGGACGGCACTGGGAAAATGGGCTTGGAACTAGAAGAGAAGACTTCTCCAAAACCGGCCACCCGGGAGGTGCCACACCCATGACAGCGGCTGAGAGAAGGAAAGGAGGGGCTGGAAGGGAGGTAGCAAGAGATTGGGAAACAGGTCAGAGAGTGAGGAGAAACCCAGAAAAGAAGAAACCTCAGAGAGATAAGGGAGGGAAAAGTTCTGAGAAGGAGAGAACAATGTCCACGTGAATGGTACTGTCCCCGATTTTACTGTTAAGTGAAATTAAGTTACAGTCTGTTCAATGTGATATCACCTGGACAATAAAAAAATGGTATATTCTCATATATTTCAAAAAAATGTCTGAAAGGAACAAAACAAAAGTCTAGGGCTATCTCTCAGGGGGAAGGTGTAGTAGGGGAACCTTAACTTTTTATTTTGCACTGTTTGTATAGTTTAAATTTATTATTATGAGCATATTGCTTTCTCACTAATGTTTTAAGAGCTGGTCAACAGTATGACATTAAATTATGAGTGAGAATGAGAAAGATGAGTCTCAAAAGAGGCCATCTTGGGGGCAAGAAGGTGGTCACTGGTGACCTGTATCAGAATGGTCTCAGGCAGAATGGCCACCACAGTCCAGCACACAGCTTCTCAAGCTTTAAAGCACCCACAGAAATCATCTGTGCATCTTTGTTAAAATGCAGATTTGGACCCAGTAGGTCTGAGAGGAGTCTGAGATTTCTACCTGGCTCCCACACGATACCCACATGGCTGGTCCAAGCACCATACTTTTGAGTTGTAAAGTAGTCAGAATACAAGAAGCAGAAGTGAGTGAGAAGAGACCACTATTTCCCCAAAAGTGTTCCCTAGAAGACGAACCCTGTGGCAGGGTCTAATAAAATAGATTTGCAGTCAGACAGGCTTGGTGAATACCACATGCCCATCCTGGTGGTAATACATTGGATATTAGTGTCTTACTGAGAAGTTTTTGCTGGCTTTTCACTCAGATGTTCCTATCAGTTAGGGCTGATCTTACAGTAAAGAAAACTTATCTCTGCTGTCAGAGTCTGATGTTCACATGGGTCACCTGGAAGGTGTGGGGGAACAGAATTACAGGGCAGCAGGAGCTCAGGGGGCACCGAGTCAGGAAACTGGAATGTGATGTATTGTATTTGTCTCCAGTTCAACAGCAGCGGTAAAGCCCGATGCTCCTTGATGGCAGACGATATGACACCATCAGATACTTGCCAAGCCTTGTTCTAAAGATTCTGGACCTTTTCAAAACTTAACCCAGCATCAGCAGCATGGCTCCCCAGCCTTGGGAACGAGCGTACTTGTGAACACCTGAACTTGGATGCATCTGTACTGCTGGCGGCTCCATTGAACAAGAGCAGGAAACCACAGAAGCTAACTTGACCACACTGCTGAAAGGAGTCCTGCTCGACATGAGGATAAAATTCTTCTGTCCACTGGCAATGATTAAGAACAGCCTGGAGGATGCTGGGCAGCACTGGCCCTCTCACCTGCTGAGATGCAGGAGGTGAGACCAGAAGGAACCTCAGAGCTCAGATCGCATGCCGGCAGCGCTGAGTCATCTGCCCAGGACCGCCAGTGCTTGGCTGCCCTGAACGGCCTTTTAGACTCTCTTCACAGGAAATGCACTGAGCAGTAAGTTTCAGTGGGAGGCTGGACTTCAAAGGACAACTCAGTGCAGAAGGGAGCCAGGGTTGTTCACCCTGGCATGCCTTAATCGTTTGAAAAGACTGCCACTCTCTCCTCTTTAACATCTAAACTTGGCAGCAGAGGGTTCAGGCCATATGGGCACCTTGCACGGGATTAGAATGACACCAGAACTGGCCGTGAAAGGTGCTCTGAAGCCTTCCGTTCACCACTGAGGTTTTCCATCACCTTAGCTCTTCTTCGGACATCTGGTCGCTCCGTCAGCCCCAGCTGTCATACTTGTCTCTCAAATTTACTAGGGAGGCTAATGGGTCTGCACAATTCCATCTTCTCCTTATTAGCCTTTGGATTTATTGACTTCGGAGGGTAAGTCTGTTTAAACAGCACTGTGCAAGTGGTGGCTACTTCAGGGACACTGGCTAGGGGGTAAGATGAAAACACATGCGTGTCACAGTACAGTGACACGAACTCAAGCTGGACTGCCTCAGAGCAGCAGGGGACAGCAGGCTGTTCGTGCTAATGCTGTTCTGCAAGGCTCCCTGGAGGCTAGGGGGTCCCTTTTCCATCACAGAGTGGTGGCAAAAGAATCTAAATTGGTTTTTTAAAAATTATTTTTTTTAATTTATTTTTTAATCCTCACCCAAGGACATTTTTTTCATTGCTTTCTAGAAAGAGAGGAAGGGAGAGAGAGAAACACTGATGCGCAAGAGAAACATCGATTGGTTGCCTCCTGTAGGCACCTGGACTGGGGATCGAACCTGCAACCTGAGTATGTGTCCTGACCAGGAATCAAACCTGCAACCTTCCAGTTAGGAGATGACACTCCAACCACCTGAGCCACACCAGCCAGGGTCCAAATTGGTTTCAATAACCCCCTAACAAACACACACTCCCTCTGTTAAATTTGTCACCAAATACCCTCCCTGTCCACACTAAATACACTTTAAACTCACAGGGAAGAGTTATTTGGGAAATCAGTAGTCAATTATGGGCCCCCACACAATGCCATGTGACTAAGTCACCAGCAACCATGCAACAGGGTGATTTTTCTTTCTTTCTCGTTTTAGAGAGAAAAAGAAGGAGGGAAGAGAGAGAGAGAAACATTCATGGATTCTTGTATGTGCCCTGACTGGGAATGGAACCCGAAACCTTGGCGTGTCAGGATGATGCTCTAACCAACTGAGATACTGGCCAGGGCCTGTGGTGATGGTTTTATTGCATTCCTCTAAGTTTGCTGTATTATGTTTGTCCACGTTTCCCCATCCCAATCTGTTCATTTTAAAGAATTTAGAAGCCAGTTTCCAATCTATAACAAGCAAGAGTTTGCCCTCTATTGTTACATGAAGCACTTTAATTGCTACTGACATCACTGAAGTCAGTGCATACACAGGAAGGAGGGTGCACCCTCGAAATCACTTATCCCCCAAATGCAAAGTACTTCTAAAGAAACAAAAAGCAGAGGAGATGCGTAGGAGGGGATCTTGAAAAAAGCTGTGCTTTAGGGTTTGCTTTAAAGTTCTACCTGGGTGTTCTCCACTCAGGAGCTGGGGAGAGGCCCTCTACCTTCATTCAATGTACCCCATTCACTAGATCGTCTAGGTCCTAATTTACTGACCTGACTCTTAGATTCCTCTCCTGAATTCTGTCAGACAATCAGATTTTGGAAGGAGAATGCCCTCCACATACAATGTCTGGAAGATAAAAGAATGACGTCCACTTTTGCAGCATTGGCAGACTTCCAGATTGCTCAGGGGAAAATATAATGGCCAAATTAAAATCATTCTAAGTTATAAGTGACTTTCAAAAATTATTTAGTGACCTTAGGTCTTGCTTAGGGACAAGAGAGACTCTGGATCCAACTTTGGTGCCTGTCTTTCCTTACTGTCTGGGACACAAAAACATTACCAAGGTCTTACTTCCTTGTTCCTTGGGTAGGAGAGAGAACAGTGGTAGGGACCCACTGGCCCATTTAAGAAAAGTCTGGCAGGCAAGCTGGATGTGCTAATGGAAGGTTCCAGTCACTCCCTGTCATTGAGGGGGTGGGAAACTGTATATGAACCTGGGATCTATATCTATATCTATATCTATATCTATATCTATATCTATATCTATATCTATATCTATATCTATATCCTTTCTCAAGAGGGAAACTCAGCCTTGGAATGAAAGGAAGGGCACACTGGCTCCATTCAAGAGAGTATGGAGGACTCTCATCATTGAGGATGCATGGGTTCTGCCAGCCCAATGCCATGCTGCTCCGCTGCACTGCGTGGTTCTGCTACCAATGTCTGAATTATCTTCTCCCCTTCCCACACCTCCCCCACACCCCCCGCCACTAATTCTCCGCTCAACAGAGCTGCACCTGAACCAACCCCGTGCTGAACACCCCTAAACACCCAGAGAGAGCACGCTAAGCAGACAAGCTGTTTCAGTTATGAAAGCCACCACTTTACCTTTTTGCTTATTGAGAAACAGCAGAGGGGGCATGACATCAGGACCCGGACTCTTTGTGGCCATGGGACCCTCCAGGGAACTCGCTGCTTCCGCAGATTTCTGCTGCACTGGAGACTCCTCGGGCTCTGGGTTTCTGTCTCCAGAGGGCAGCTCCTGGCCGGTTTGGGGGACAGCCGAAGGGAACTTAAGGAAGGGGCCTGGCTCATCCAGGCCTCGCCGGCTGGGTGTGTGCTCGCCAATCCGGGCACCCGGCTCCTCCCGGATGGCGTCCAGGGCACCCGGCTTCAGCCGGGGTGAGTCCTGCTCCCGCTTGGGGCTCTCCTCTGAGGCTGAGGACGCATCGCACGACTCAATGATGAGCTCGCTGTCCAGCTCAGCCTCGCGCTCCTCCCTCAGGATGCTGTACTGGGTAGACGGCGAGGCCGGCGAAGGTGGAGGGCCGCCCACATGGCCAAAGGTCACGTAGCCAGAGCTCAGTGCATCCTCGGCAGCCAGTGGGTCCTCGGACACCAGCTCGATTTCCGAGTCCCCTGACTCTGCGCTGCTGGCCTCGTGGTCCAGGGGGCTGGGAATGGTGGGCAGCCCAGACTTGGCCTTGGCCTCAGGCCTCTGGGCCACCTGGCCCGCCTGCCGTGGGCTGTCAGCCGTTTCATATGATAACCCCTTTGCTTCTTTAATGGCAGCAATCAGCTCGTCCTCCGAGAGGCTGCCTTTCCCGTGAGACTCTGCAGCCGATGGTTCTGTCCTCCCACAGAGTGAAGGAGAGAGAGCGGGAGAAGCACACACACAGACAGACAGATGGACAGAGAGAGAAGAAATAAAACAAAGTTCCATTAGGGGAGATGTTTTCTCATTGCTTAAGAAACACATATGATTGGCACAAAAATAGGCTTGTTTCCAGGGCTAGGCTGGGAAGACAGGCCACCTCAACTAAAAGGCTAATTACTGTTATGGCCCAATTAATCAGTGCTTTACATACCTATCTATCTTAATATAGCTCTTTAAAAATGACCCAGCAATTTCTTAGCAACAGCAGCACCTCAGTTTCTTCGTTTGTTTCAACGTGGCCTAGACTCCAGAAGTCGTTTTTCATTTCCCTTCTCCCAGGGAAGTTTTCAAATGTCACATATTTCATCAGATAATCTGGTAGATATAGCTCTCTAATTTGGCCCACCAATATCAACAAATCTGGAAATCATCCATTACTACTTATCCATTGCTGCTTGTGTTCCCTCCTTTAATAAGACAAAGAATGTTGATTTGGATCCCTATGTACAATTTGATTTCTGAGCCTTACATTGCCCATTAGAAATGATAATTTTACTCATTTTCAGCAAAAAGTGTAACTAGGTGGCGCCACATAAGAGAGTTTTTGCCCATTCCGCCAAGCCGGCTGTGCAGATCACCACAGTACACAATCCCACTGGGTTCCTAATGGTGCCGCCCACTGCTCCTCTTTGCCCTCTCTTGAGAAGAACAAAACCTGAGAGTCACCCCCCAGCCCCCTCTGCGAATGCCTGCCTTCTGCCTGATGACCCGAAAACCTGACTGGCAATCTTGCTGATATTTCTGTCCCTTAGAAGAGCCTACCTGGGATCACCATGGCAACAGCTTTCAGGAACTTGGTCTTCCCTTGCCATACAGCAGGGCCTTACTTCAGAATATGCTAGATAGTGGTGTCTGGCCATTCTGTGAGCAAGAGCTACTTGGGAATGATGGCTAAGGGGTAATGGATTTTTTTTGTGGGGAGGGGTAATGAAAGTACTCTACAATTTATTGTGATAACAGATACACATATTCCATTAAAAGCCATTAAAATGTAAATGGTCGAACTGTACGCTATGTGGATTATATCTCAATGAAGCTGCCTGACCTGTATTAGACTGTAGTATTAGTAAGAACTTTATTCATGTTATCTGAGATTTGGGGATTGAGCTGAATCTGAATGAATGTGCCTCTTCAATCTGGATTCTGTCCCACTTGCCTAAATTCATTGATAACTATCAGGTCACTTTGGGGTTCCGACCCACTAAGAGGGTACTGCAGTCATTGAGAGGAGGAGCTATGACAGCCTGATGACTTGTGGTGGCCATTGGGGTAGACAGAGAGGACAATTCAAGAGAGAAAAACCACGGATTTAGGGTCTGACTCATGTGGTGGGTGAGAAAAATGGGGTGTTGGAGGTCACTCAGAAATGGTGAACCTGGATGAGTAAAATGAACAGGAATTCCATACCCAGAAACATGAATGTCAGAAGAGGGAGCTGTATTGATGGGACAGGGGAAGAAATTCTTATCTTGGATATCTTCCCTTCCTGTGGCTCATATTCTTCCAAGTTTCTCATGTTGGAAGCTTCTGTCTGACCATCTAAACTGCTAGGACTGACCAGACTCCTACTTTTTCAACATTCCTAGGCCTGTGCATTTGCTATCCTCTGTACCTGGGCCCCTCTCTTTGAATTGTGGGGGTCCTTCTCCTCATTAAGATCTTAGACTACATGTCACATCCTCAGAGAGGCCGTCCCTGACCCCCTCACACCCAACACTCTGTCATCCTTATAGCACTCATGCTTCATGAAAAGACACTACTTATGTATGTGTTTTTTTAACTGTCTCCTCTCACTAGCAGGGGAACTCCATGAGGACAGGGACTTTATAAACCTTGTATTGCAATGCCTCCGGTGCCCCACAGGCATCTGACATAGAGAAGTCACGCGATAAGTATTTTTAATAAAAGAATGAATTTTGAAAATGAGTAGGAGAATCACAGACCTCGCCAATGCAAAGAAATAGCCACAATAGTTTTCAAAGAGTTAAGATTAAAATGGACTTACTTTTCATTGCTTTTATCTTTTTAAGGGAAGCTGAGTGGCTTAATAATGACCTCTCAATCATTGGCCATTCTGAAGCAAGCACCTGGAAGAACACCTGTGACTGCCATAACACCCTCTTGGTGCCACGCTGGTGTCAGAAACCACGTGGTGCCGGTGGGTCAATGGTCTGGTGCAGACAAGGACCATTTCTCTAAAATGTCTCCCCTGTGCTCTAGATTGATCTTTGCTGAGAAGATACTTTCAATATCTGAGAGGTAAGAATGTTTACCTCTGTACTTTAGGGTATATTATTCAACAAGATAAAAATAGTTAAGTATGTTGCAGGAAGTTACAAAATGAAGTAATCTACTGGACTTGAAGAAAATCTATTGGACTCCTTGCTTAAGCTTTAGGGTCTGTGGCTAACACTGTTCTAAACTAGAATTTCTCCTGATTCATAGTTCACATAATTAGAAGTGTTCCCCAGAATTGATGATTTCCTTGTTTATCAAATGATAATAAACAGAATTCCTTTTGTTTAGAATGTTTTCCTTTCCCTTGGCTTGTATGTAGGGTTTTACGTAATCCTTGGTGTTTGTCTGATCTGTAGGCACTGGAAATGGCAGCGACCCAAGACCCAAGAGATGTAATGACGCCCAAATCTTCCAGTGTCTATGGGCAGAGTGTCATATGAAGCCGGGAACACACATGCTGGGAACAAGATTAGGCTAAGCTTTTGAAATAAGAAGAGTAAGGAGAAAGGCCTCAGTGACTCGCTGATTCCTTGTCTCTTCTGTTAATTTTATTTACTTTTTGTTTTATGACTCAGGTATTGTGATGTGGAGAATGGGTAGAGAGAGGAGCTGACCATGGGAGAAAGCTGTGTAATGGGACAAGGGACCTACTTCTTCTTGAATAGACCTTGCTTAGAATGTTTATTATAGGGAACTGATGCACCTGGAAATGGCAAATGTAGCCCAGCTCTGTCTGAAAACAGACAGGTGCAAATCGGCACACAGGAAGCCAGACCCACCGATTGGCTTTCCCATGGGAAACCAGGCCTGCATTGTACCTAGGCTGCTTTGAGGCTTGCTCTTGCTAAACTCCCTCACCCTGAGATGAAGCAGCAAATGCTTACTGCATATGTTTAAAGTAACTTCCTAAAGTCTGTGCTAATTCTCCTAAGGACAGAGTCTAACCAGACCAATCACTCTTATCGTTCCCTCACATTTTTTCCTTGTTAATCTGTAAGAAGTAATCAGTAACATCCTTTCCTTTGTTACCTGTAGAAAGTAATCACCTAAAGCAAACCTGAGCATAATGAATGAGAACCTTCTTTGATGTATGCTATTAGAAAGCAATAAAAGCCCGTCCAGGCAAGGGTCGAGGCACTCTCTCTCAGAGAGTGGCCATGCTGTCCCTTTTTCTCCACAGGGCTTATGCAGTCCGTGTGAATTTGTTCGTCTCATCCACAACACTGTGGACCCCGCGGGCCAGAGTCCACATCAGTTTATTTGGAGATACTACAGAGAAATCCACTGCCCTAACTCCATGCTGTGAAGTGGGCAACTCTAGATCATAAAACTGCAAGATTCTCTGAGTCAGACCTGTCTTTATTTTCTCTTGAAGCTGCTCCAGAACCCCAATGGGTCATGGCTATTTAAAAAATAGAAATACCCTAATAATAATTAATGAACCCTATATCAAGTCCTTCTCATCAACTTTGTAAGCTGTAATTTTTACATGAGGCATGTGCCATGTAGGTAGACTTATATATGCTGATGTATTCCACTCTTCCTAAAGACTGGCTGAAGTTCCCTGGACTGACCACCAGGCAATCCTGGAACTCTATAAAGCACAGCTGATAATGTAGCTTACATCTTCACAGTGTCCCAGAATAATAGAGGGGTTGTATGATGCATTGCCAGAAAGAGAACAGGGAGGCTCTGAGACTCAGCTATGTCCCTACCTCATGCTGTAGACTGGAACAAGTCATATCTAATTCACCTGAGGCCTCAGCTACCTTATTTGTCATCACACTCAAATCTTGATTCACATTTTATGTACCCTTTATGTTCACTGAACCCTCACACCTTCTGTCCTTGTACCTTCTCAGATTGGAAGGCCATCCCTCCTCTCTACCTGTGTTATTTCCTCCTGCTCCTTTAAGAGTCACTTCAGGTCTCTCAGTTCACCTGGGGAGCTGTTGGACTCTGATGCTCCTCGGCACTCTATGCTTCCCTCTCTCAGAACACAAATCACACCAGAGTTTGACTATTTTCCTGGTCAATTGCCCACTACAGAGCAGGGACTGATTTGTATTTGTTTTGTAAAAATCTGTCATTACCAGTACTTCGTAGAGTGACTGACCAAAAGAAATTACGCAGAAAGTGTTCACTGAGTAAGTGAATAAATTTGAAAATCAGAGACTTGGTGCAGCGGATCTCTGAGACTCTTGGAGCTTTATAGTTGAATGAGTCTGAGATAAGGTTAGGGAAGGGGAGGAACTGACGCTAACTCTTTAGGGAAACAGGGCAGGAGGTACTTCCATTAAGTCCACTCTGTTTTAACACTCGGACTTACTGCAGCATTAGGGTTTAGAGCAATCATTGCTGATCTTGCAGTTTTGGGTCTGTTTTAAGAATTCAGTGAAAGCTCATTCACCTGAGGTGCTGAAAATCACTTTCTACGAACCAAAAAGGTTTGTAAATCACTTTTGGGTAGGGTCAGAATGCCAGTCACTAGAGGCAGGGGAAGATTCGAAGCCTTCAAACTGTCCTCTTCACTCTGATGCCTCATGGGCATTTGCACACAGGATAGAGATGCACACAGGATAAAGATGCACACAAGATGGAGATGTACAAGGGATAGAGATGCTCATGGAATGAAGATGTACATGGAATGGAGATATACATGGAATGAAGATGCACATGGGATGGAGATGCACATGGGATGGAGATGCACATGGAATGGGAGATGCACATGGAATGGAGATGCATATGGGATAAAAATGCACATGGGATGGAGATGCACAATGTACAGAAATGCACACGGGGTGGAGATGCATATGGGATAAAAATGCACATGGGATGGAGATGCACAATGTACAGAAATGCACACGGGGTGGAGATGCACACAGGATGGAGATGAACACAGGGTGGAGATGTACACAGGACAAAAATGCACACAGGCCAAAGGTGGGGGAGCTCCTGCTACCACTCTGGTCTTTCATCAGGTAGAGGAGCCCCCCTTTGTATGTAAGAGGATGTACTGAGTGTGGTTTAACACCCTGCCTGGAGTCAGAATAGTAGAACATTCAAGTTGAATAAAGTCACAACCTAATGAACTTTAGAATTTTAAAAATTCTATCCAAATCATTCAGTTTAAAAAGTAAAATTGTAGGTAGATCTTCAATACACTACAAGATAAAAATGGCAGTGCCAAGACTGAAGGGTGGGAGAGGGAGAAGTACTCTTTGTTAGGTTGCCTCTCACTGTCCATGACCCTCCAAAAGTCCCTGAAGCCCACCTCCCCCTTCCTTGTACAGACCTGGAGCTGAGGCCAGGAATATAAAGGTCCTGACCAAGGTGACCCAGCTGGTCTCAGCAGAACAGTCAAGGTGCTTCCAGGAGGTCTGGGAGGAAAACCACCCTAGAAGCAGGTGGGACCTCCCTCTCTGCTCTGAACGGTAGGTCCATGTGAGGATTTCAATGTTTCCAGTGTGTCATCCCTTCCCCTCAGTAGAAGAAAAAACTTTATACAAAGCAAACCTGGCAGGACTTTAAGGAATATCCCAAATCTCAACCTTTGTATAACAGGCACAAGACCAGAAAAGCTGTATGTTAATTAAATTAGTTGAGATGAGACTTGAAAGCAAATCCTGATTCCTTAATATTCAGATTCCCACGTGTTGGCTTTTCCCAAGACAGGAAATACCAGTTTCCTTACCTGTCGCAGAAGACGGAGGAGTGATGGAGCCCGGGCTGTCATCTTCAGGCTCTGAGACGGTGACAGTGGGGACTGTGTCAGGACTCGGTTTCAGACAGATATCTTGCTTCTCAGGGCTCTTCTCTTGGGGAGCAGTTTCAACAGGCGGCTCAGTCTCAGTCAGCGTGATTTTGACGGGGGCAGTGACCAGAGAGGCCCTGTGGTGCTCTTCAGAGAGATCATCTATGTAAGGAGCAAAGGTTGATTCTTCAAATAAATGGTCCTTGAGGATTTTTCCCTCCACAGGAGCTGGTTCACGGACCTTTTCAGATTTTGTTGAGATTTCAGTGTCCTTATTCTTAAAGTCCAAGTCTTTCTCTTCCAACTTGGGGTGAGGTTGCTCCTGAGAGTTCACCTCTCCTGGCCCAGTTATGTCCATGTATTTGTAAGCTTCTGCTTTCATCTGGTCCAGGGGGTCTGCTAAGATCTTGTTCACTTCGGTGGATTCTGCAGGAGTCATCTCTATTCCAGAATCAGAACTAAATAAGCCGTGAGGCTCTGTCCCAGGCACATCTGTTAAGGAGGGTCCGGGGGTACTCAGCTCCTCGGGGCTCTCTGATGTGGTGACGTGGCCATTTTCCTTCTGAAGAATTCCAGTGAAATATGTAGAATCCTCCTGAAGTGGGTAATAGACGTTGGAAATCAGAGACGTGTAACATGCTCCTTCCCCATCTTTTGATGCCGTTGAAAAGGGATGCTCCATGGCACGGGAGACTTCTGTCATCCCTAGGAAGCAACACAGGGGCAGACAGTGAGTGGGTGCTGGGCTTGTCCCCTCTCCTGCCTAACCCACCTCCCACCCCTGCCTTGTGAAGATACAGCATCCCCCCCCCACCCCCCGCCAAAGAGTTCTCTCTCAGCGTGGGCACGTCATTCCCATTGTCTCCCTGAAAGCCCACAGCCCGGGTGCATCCCCGGCAGCAGACTCCAGGGGCTCAAACAGCTGCCATGGCCAGAGAAGTTAGGGACAGGTCCCAGAGGACTAGAAGGTTGATTGTCAACATCTACTACCTCAGTACACAATGACTTGGTCTTACTTAGTATTATTTAACAGAAGCCCTCTTTATAATGTTAAAATACTCATGACTCTTTAAGCAGAGGTAGAAATGTAGGCTAATTCAGGCCTGTAAGAGCAGCAATAGGATAGTGGACTGGGGAGAGGGGCTGCTGTTAGAGCTGGAAGAGGCCTCAGGAGACCCTCTAGTCCAGCCCTTTCCTCTAGGGATGCCTGCTCCACCTGGATGGATGCCATCCCTTCTCTTTTTAAAGGTCCTCAGAGAAAGGGACTCCGAGTTTTCCCGTGGACTCATCCCAAAGCGGTATCACTTTAATGGTGCTCTTCCCTGTTTCTTCAGTTTCCTCCTCATTTTGTTTCATTCTCATTCATTCATCTACTGCCCATTCTTTGCCTTCCAGTGATATTCACAATGACCCACAGGGACTTTCTTAGTTCTATTGATGGTGCCAAGGACAAAGCAAGTTTCCAAGTTTGAGTCTATAGGGTGTTTTCACCCGGCCTTCATTTTATTCATAAACCAGCCAAACGTTCACTAATAGGCAGGAGAGGAAAACCCTCCATTACTTTTTCTTGGCTGTAAAATGCCGGCAGAAAGAAAGAAAACTAATGTTTATTGAGGCATTACTAAATGCCAAACAGCTGAATTTTATCTAATTCTTACAACTATTTTATCAATTAAGCCCTGTACTCTAAATATATAAACTCCACTCACACATACACACAATGACACACACAGCCCTTAACACACCCAAAGAACATTCCAGATAGGACACCAACTCATCAAAGTAATAAAAGTAGTAGCAGTAATACAATAATAACAGCTAATATTTGAGTGCTTGCTGTGGGTCAGGCATACTTCCAAACTTTTTAGTATCACCGACTCATTTAATCACCAAAGCAATCTCGGGAGATCGCTACCGTTATTAGCCTGATTTTCCAGATGAGGAGACCGAGAACAGACAGGCGGAATAACTCATCTGGGAGCGCACAGGCAGAGGGCAGCAGCGCCAGTATGCAACCCCCAGTGGTCTAGGTGTCAGGAAACCTCCTCGTACGCCCTTTGCACCTTCTTAAAATCAGTTTGTTAAGTTCTTTTTTGTGTGTAAGTAATGTTGAATCTAGCATTATGACAAATCAACTTACTTTCGGATTTTCCTCGCTTTTTTCTTGGTTGCACAAGCCACTGTGTGTTTAAGGGAAATGAAAAAAGCACAACGCCTCTTCTCCACTCTAGCACTTTCCTGCCTCAGCACCTTTTCCCTGGCCGTTCTCTTTCCTTGGACTTGTCTCCCCCGCAGATTCCTGCACACCTAACCCTCCCACAGCCAGTTCCTCACTCAAAGCTCACCTTTGAAAGGAAGCCAATGACCACTCTATCTAAAACTGCAACCTGCCCTGCCTTCCCCACTCCCTGGCAACCCTGTTCTCTCCTGCCCTTCTCTACTTTTTCCTTTTTTCCACATCCTTTGTCTCCTCCTCGTACACCATATAATTAGTAAATAATTAATTAATTTCTTATGTGTTGATTGTCCTCCCTCGCTAGGCATGCTCCATGAAAGTGGGAATCTTTGACTATTCTGTTCGCTAATGTAGCTCCACACCTAGAACAGGGCCTGGCACATAGTAGGCACTCAATAAATATTTGTGAAATTAAAAAGTATAAATTTTAGAATTAAGCACATGTAACAGGATTGTGTGAGAA
The DNA here is from genome assembly GCA_007922815.1 of Macrotus californicus. Lineage (NCBI taxonomy): Eukaryota > Metazoa > Chordata > Mammalia > Chiroptera > Phyllostomidae > Macrotus > Macrotus californicus. The sequence continues at coordinate 85,608 of VMDR010002333.1, forward strand.
GACAGGTTAACAGATTCCTCTAAATTGCTAATGATACTCACTTCACTCAGCAAGTGGCCTACATTTGTAACCAGTTCAAACCTGTACATTTCAGTAAAGCTTTTAATTGTACTTCCTTTGCATGTGGCTGCCCCTTTTCAATTTAGACCCCCCAAAAAAGCTCAACAGCAAAAGGAATAATATTAATGATGAGCTTATTGCCTACCATACATAGACCACCAAAGAAAAGGCTAACGAACTTAAAGCCGCATGTGCACACACACCTTTACCCTAAGGAATTTTAAAAGCTTCTTTCATTATTTGGGCTCAGCCTACTTGTAGGGTTCACTGGAGCAGGGAAATCAGTCTTGAGCTATTTCATTACAGACATGTGCATCCTGGGATTCTCTACCACAGTCACCTGGAACCACTGCCACTTGCTAATAAGTAATTGTTCATCAGAAAGTAAGGAGGGGTTTGCCCACAGATACAAACTGTCTGGAGGCGTGGGGATGGGGAAGGGGGTGCTCTCCTGGGAAATACTCAGCAAGTAGTGTCAGGGCTGTGGCACAGCAATTATCACTCGACTCTCACTCAATGCTGCTTCTACTGCAGAGGTCACCACAGGGCTCCTGACCTTTATCCCCTAGATCTGGCATGGTGCATAGCCCTCCAGCCCACGGTCTCCTGACACCAGCTATCGCATCAAACACAACTCAGCAGCTGGCCGCAGGGTTCTGCCTGCTTCACTGGGTAACCCTTAACTCTGCAGCCTGGCATTTGAGACAACGCAAATGCCCTCTGGCCTTTGTCTCCACTGCTCTTCTCAGCCTCACACCCACTCCACCAGCTTTTTGAGCCCTGTCTTTCAGTCTCCAATGCAGACTCTGAGCTCTAATTCATACGCACTCCCCATCACTTCTTCAACACTTTATCCTTCCAATCTCACCCCCAAATCTCTGACTTTCAACCTCAAGCCATTCAAGTTAAGCAGCTTTGAATGTTCCTCCTCCACGATGAATTTGTTCACACCTGTCAGGACTTGGCCCCTCCCTATTGTTCCCCCTCATCTTTCCTACAGCACATAATCATACTGCTCATGTGACATGTGTGGCATATGGCTTCTTTATGTCCAAGTTATCTCCTAGTAACCTGTCAGCTCCTAGAGTTTGATGCTCATGGCTTGCACACTTTACAATAGGCACCCAACGCAAAATGAATGAATGAATGAACGAACAAACCAATGGACCAATCAGTGGACTTACTCTATGAAGCTACTGAGAACAAACTGGGACTAATTGATACAAGTTAGAAAGAGAATATGTTCAATCAAGTGAGAGACCAGTCTAGAATTCGAGTTATCCAACAATGGGATAGAGCTGCATCTTAGAAACAAGAGTGCTCTGACCCCAGTGGGCAATCAGGTAGAGAGGGGCCCAGCATCTGTCTTAGCAGGAACCAGCCTTGGGTGAAAAGTCCCTCCCAACTTTCTCTGATTTTTGTACTGATTGGCTGCCACTTCAGTCAGACACAACATCCTCTACTCCTTCCTTATTTGTAAAACTGAATCAATATAATTTTCCCTAGGTAGTCTCACAGCGTATAGGAGCTTCCCAGAAGTACAGTAATTATTAAGGGAATAGAATCTAGAGTACATCTACACTAAAAAAGAGACTATAAACCAGGGCTGTCCAACCTGTGGCCCACAGGCAGCAGGCAGCCCAGGATAGCTGTGAATGCGGCCCAACACAAAATTATAAATTTACTAAAACATTATGAGATTCTTTTGTGATTACATGTATTTAATGTGTGGCCCAAGACAACTCTACTTCTAGTGTAGCCCGGAGATGCCAAAAGGTTGGACACCCCTGCATAAACAAAATCAACAATTGGGAGGAATTTGCATCTCTGAAATTCTTATCCTAGCACCTGTGTCTCATTCAGAGAGCCCAGCATGAAATGGAAAGGAAGAGAAACAAAGTCAGTTGTGTAAGTCACATATTTAAATGGGGCCATGTCAGAACACTCATAAAAAGCAACAAATAAATACTTTGAATGTGGCCATGTCCCATTTTCTTAAAATGAGCTAAGTGCCCTGAAAGATTCTCAAGGTTCCAACTTATTGAATTTGAAAATGTACACACATTACAGGGTGCCTATCAGTTAGAACTCCTGAAAACAGAAAGTCCTTCGAGACAGTCAATTATGTGAGTGCAGGTTCCTGTGAGATCTTTGGAATTGGGAAGCGAGCTGAGCCTCAGGCTCAGGAAAGCCAATTAATTCTTGTCAGCTCTTCCTGCAGAGCTGGCAGATGTGGGACCTGAGAAAGACAGCGTGAGCCAGTTACCCCAGCTAGGAACCAATATTGTTACATTGTTAAATACAAATCCACTAAATAAAAGCACTTTCCTTCTCAAGACCAGAAATTATTGCTTTCTTTACGTAATCCAGGATTCCTGGGAACATTTGACTTCTTTGTCTCTTGCTATTTCTTTGGCCATCTAGAAGTCCGATTGCTGGGGAAGAAGATACACAACGGGTGGACCCAGATGCCCTCTCAAGGGGTGACTGGACAGGAGGGCACCACGAACTCAGTTACCTAGATGCATTTAAAATGCGACTGATTTTTCAAACTTTCATTTTACAAGTAACTTTTCAGGAAGGTTCTTACAATAAAAACTGAAGAATCCACTGGTCACAATTTCTAGTCAAAAGCTAAGTGGAAGAAAGATGAAAATAAGCTCAAACTACTGCCATTCAATCATCCGTGCTGACAACAATCAGCCTTTTGTGGCCCCCGATGTCCTAGTTCAGGAATGCTAACCATGAGCTAGACAAATTCAGTAACCTCGTAAAGGGTGGGTGTTTTATTCAATTCTCTGGGAATACTAATGAATGAGACAGCCAAGATGACTTGCTGAATATGGTTCTACTTTCCCCAAGGAAAGTTTCAATTCCAAAATTCTAGTTTTTAACTCTGACTCATCCCTCAGAATCAAGTTCATTCAGTTGGTGGCTGACAGCTTAGGTTTGTATTCAGACTCTACTGGCAGTCGTGAGACTCTGAGCAACTTAGCCTCTCTGAGCCTCAGTTTACTGATTTTTAAATGGGGGCAATAATAGTTCCCATCTTTACTGAGCTGTTATGAGGATGCATGAGACGATGCACTTCGCTCTGGGCCTGGCATGCGGTGCACAACCAACACGTGAGAGCTGTGCATTCTATTTCTGCCTCTACTTTGGAAGGAGGACACTCACCATTTGCAACACACTAGCACCTGCCCATTGGGTTGGTACTTTATCCCTAGTGACACGCGGTCAGGCTAGTTTGGGCCAGAAGGAATTGTATACAGCCAATCTGCCCTCATGCTGCCCTCTGAGGTCTGACTTAGATGCTAAAGTCCCAGAGCGCAAGGTCAGTGCTGTCTGCAGAGCTCCACAAGCAGACGGTTGGTTGTTAAGTCCTTTCTAACAATGCTACTGACACAGGTCCTGCCACAACTGGGGTGATGACAGCCTCGACTGTGAAAAGCTGAATGCACCAAGACAACAGCCAATAAAGAAACGAGAGTGTTCAGTACCCGTGGAGGGGCTTTCTCCCTTGAGGATGGAGCTCATTCTGACCCCTCAGGGTAAAGATAAGACCTGGGGTTTAAGATGACACCCCTGTAATTCCATAAACCCCTCTTACTGCTCTGAAATGGAAGCAGAGAGGATGCCAGAAAGGAAGACAGATTACACCAAAAGGTTTTCTGAGCACAGAGGTAGATAAGCTCCATTAGAGAAGTATCTGGATTAAAAACAAAAACAAAACAAAGCAAAAACACCAATTATTTTTGGAATAGAGCCAATACTAATAGGCACAGGGGACATTGGTCCCATTGCATTAAGAAATATTTTAAAAGGAGGGGCATAAAAAAAAAAAAAACCTGGAATGACAGTGGGAGTGGAGAGAGAGATACACATTCAAAATCAAGAATTAAAGACCAGAAACTAAGATCTGGGAGTACATCTGCATTCACTTTTCCCAGAAGCGTTTGCCCTCAGGCTGCCCATGTGATGGATGGCAGCAGCCTGCCCAGATGTTAGGCTCTGCGGCTCTTTCCCCGAAACTCCCACTCATCTTTCTGGGTGCTAGGAAATCAGCAGCCGCACAGTGTGGAGGCTGTGACACATTTGACAACAGAGCCATCTAGAATAAATAGATATGCCAGGGAGGCTCCAGGAACCTCCATGTCACCTAGAAAACATTCTCCTTCTGAAATTAAGTGGCCTGTGAATTAACGTGATAAATGGGTACTGAGAAACCCAGGTGCACTCATTTTTTACAGTTTTATCTACGCAATTAGTTAATAGGGTAAAAAAGAAAAAATGAGCCTGCATTCTCTAGCAGAAGACTCTAAGCCAACGCTGATGACATGCTTGGGGGATGAAGAACATGAGTGACTTCTCTTTCTCTTTCCAACTCTCTGCCTTATTTAAAGCTTGCCTGCCAGAATGATAGATTTGGCTGCTTGGGATTGCCAAATTGATGTTTAATCAAAACTGATTCAGCAAGTTTTGGGGTTTTCTCTCCTTTCTGAAGAGCCAGGGCTTGCAGTACGGAGGTTTCACTTTAACAGAAAATTCTGCTAGAGGAAAAAACATGGCCAGGCAGACAAAGCACTGTCTACGTTTCCCTGATAGTCCTCAGTAGTGCCCTGGGGACAACAAAGCTGCAGAGTGTGGAGACGGAATGGGAGCAGCAGATCTGATGAGCCTGGATGTGTGAGATATTTTCTGCCTGCTGTCCAAGGGCGGAAATGTGATTCTATGGCCTGCTTTGGGGGGCAATCCTTTGGGGAGGGAGGGTATAGGTAAATATTTATTTAAAATGTACTTAAATCTTATGAAAAGGGACTTAAAACCCAACCGGGAGTCTCACTTTTTTTTAAATAACACCTGTATTGATTTATAATTCACAAACCATACAATTCACCCCAAGTGTGCAACTCGGCAGCTTTTGTACAGCCCCAGAGTCATGCAACCACCGGCACGCTCTAAGCCACCCACCTGATTTAGATGCACTCTCCTCTCAACGTGTCCCACACGAAGCTCTAAGGGACCTCTGCCCCACAAAGAATTACTTCCGTAATAAAAGAAAAAGCTGCCCCAACCTACTTACATTTGTGGATAGAATTTTGTTCTCTTATTTCCAAAGGGAAAAATAATTTGTTCTTGGTCACACTTCCTCAGTGCTAGGTACACAAAGAGTAGCAAAAATGTGTACCCTTAAGTTTCGGTTGATAACTTTAATGGTTCTTTTGCTCCCCCCTCCAACACAGAATCGTCTAGCTCATCCCCACAATTTCTTTTATATGCATGTCTCCCCTTTCTTCCCAGCTAGACCCTTATTGTCTTCTACTGAAATAACCGTGATGGTTTCCTGTGTTCTCCAGCTCTCAGCCTCGCCTCTCCCGTGAGCCACCCTGCACATGACTGACATACTCATTTCCCTAAAACGCCACCTGCACCATGTCACTTCTCTATTCCAGAGTCTTCAGTGGACATCTTTGTCCATCTGTTGGCTTGGAATTCAGGATCCTCATCAATGAGGTCCCGGTCTACCTTTATAAGTTTATGTCTGAGCCATGTAAGAAACACACCGTTCAAGCCCACAAGTGTAAGATTTTCAACTTCTGTGCTTTTACTCAAGCCCTCCCCCTCAACTGAAAGGCTCTTTCACTTCTCCCAAATCCGTATAAAGTTTCTGGTGATGTCTCACCTTCTCTAGGGAGTCTTCCCCCCACAGCCCGCTCCTCAATGCTGTCTCCCTCATCTCCACTCCAAGGGCTGCAGCCATTTGTTTGGGGCTCACGGCGTTTTCTGCCTTTGTCACCAGTTACCTGTTCTCTGGACACTGGTGGACAGCCATGTCTTTGCTTCTCCATCTCCCTGAGTCCCTGGCACTGTGCTTTGCACATAGTTTGTGCTTGGTAACTACTGACTGGATGATCACCGCCATGTTCCAGCTGATTGAGTCAGACTTAAGAGCTCTTAGAAGTACTTTACCACCAATCCTGTGTTAACTCCATCAGAAGGGTTCACTGTGTGCAAGGCACCGAAATAAAGGACATTCCATATTAATGGAGGCTTAGTAACCAAGTGTGTCATGAACATTCACCGTGAGGCCACTGTTTGTAACTGGAAGTTCAGGTGCCCCCTGCTGCTTGTGGCAGTGATGCTGATGGTGGCAGGGTCTCTTGGAAGATCATAACTGGAGCAGGGAGGTCCCATATAGAGCCCTCGCATGTCATATCCTGATTCATCTTTCGTGTCACTCATAGCATTTTCAGAAGAAAATACAGAAGCACTGGAAGTGTCCTTTGGAGTTGTCTAATTCAGTCCCCTTTCTATCTTGTGACCTCATCCACAAGCCTCAGGATCGACCATCCCCCAACCTTGGTTTGAATATTTCCATTGGTGGAAATATTGCCATGCAAACCTAATTATTAATAAGTGCCTAGTTAACAGGCTAGGCTGTGGAGTCAAATACATGACTTTGAATCCTGACTCCACCATTTACGAGCTGTGTGACCACGGGCGGATTTCCTAACACCTTTGTGCTTCAGTTTCATCTGCTAATAACAATCATCACCTCAGAGTGTCATTGTGAAAACTAAATGAGATGGTAAAATGAAGGCACTGAGAATCACATATTAAGGGCTCACTATCACTTTCAAGATTGAACTTAAACACACCTCACTGTTGGTTCCAGCCTTTAGTCCCGTGTTTGTCTTCAAAGTCTATGACTGGAAACAGACACCTCAAATTATTAAAAAACAACATCACACATAAAGGGCTCATCTCCCTAATATATAAAGAGCTCCTAGAAATCAAGAAGAAAAAGACCCTCAATTCATTTTTTTTAGAAAATGAATGAAGAGTAAACAGTATGCATAGAAAAACAATATAAATGACCCCAGAATATAAAAATTCATATTAAAACAAGCTTAAAATGATATTTCTCCATTAACAGATTGTGAAAAATTCAAAATCTTTGGCAATATACTCTTTGACGAGCCTAGGGAGAAACAGGCACTCATGCACTGAGAGGGAGGGGTCTGGCAGGAGTGGAATATGATATAACCCCTAAGGTGGGCAATTTGGCAGTGTCTCTCCAAATTACAAATGCATTTACACTTGGAAATAGCAATTGTACTTAGAGAAATTATTGTATAGATATACCTGCACATTTACAAAGTGAATGTGAACAAAGTTATTCATCGCAGTATAGTTTGAAATAACAAATATTAAAATAATTCAAGCGTCCGTTATCAAGGCTTGGTTAAACTAACGATGGACTTCTACCACAGAATACTGCAGAGTTCCACAGTAGAATGAAGACCACCTCCATGTACTACTATTATGGAAAGATTTCTAGATAAATACTGTTTGGTGGGAAAGTAAGATGCAGAACATGTGTTATGGATATAGATACAGCTATGTAGAAGCAGACACATAGAATGCTAGCTCTCATGTCAGAAAAGGAAGGAAATAAGAATATTTATTTGCACTAGTTTGTATGTGAATAAAGACTGGTAAAATACCCAATAAACTAATTATTAACCATGAGGTGGGATGGAATAAAGAGTAAAAAAAATTAGAAAACAGACTTTTCATAGTGTACTTATTTTTTCAAATAATTTTTCTTTTCAACCAAATGCATGTATTACTATTTAAAAACAAAGGAAAAAGAAAACAATGTGGGATGACAGTAATAACGGTGCACAAACTATGACGGAAATCCCCAATCCAGTCTCCTTCTTCCACATGACGGGTGTTCTAAGATTCGAAGACAGACATGTCCCCTCTATGTCCCATGGCTCAGTCTAGAACTCTCCTCACTCTCGCTTTCATATGTTCATGTTTTTTTCCCTCGCACCTTGAGCTCCTAAGAGAATGGACTGCACCGCGTACCTCGCTAGTTCCCTCAGCTGAGCGCCCTTGCTGGCAGGTAGGTTTTGTTTGGTAAATACTTATGAAAAGAGTCACTGAATATGCTCACACTCATCATACTGGCTAGTTTGTTATTGTTCAGAATCTGACCTGGACCTGATTACTAGCTGATAAGCAAAGTGAGGGACAGTGAGACTCTTTCCTCTCCACATTTTTATTCCTTTGATTTAAACTTCCTGTTTTTACTCACACAATTGTATACTTGCTGGCACATACTATTATCTCATGTTGCATTTGTGGCTAACTAAACAGGTGAGAACATAGTTGCTTTTTTTCTAAATAACTGCCTAATTCCAAATGCACTTTCTAGCCATAGCACTGGGTATATATTTCAGAAATTTGAAAGACATTACAGCCAGATGCAAAGAACTTTCACAGTAATTGCCTAAGACCCGCATCTATCAGAACAGATTAAAGAAGACCCTAGAAAGGGGATTTACCTCAATCTGGAATAATCCACAAGATGGAGCTGATTCTAGGGTTAGGATTTCTTATTAGAATGTGTTTTATAAAGGAAAATCTATGGCCACATAGCACAGGACCACCGCTATAGAGCTGCCACCAGCCCACACTGTGTCTTGACAAAAAGAAAGATATCCGTCCTCTGGCGGACAAACCTGTGCCCCAGGTGTGCACCCTCTGCTGAAAGACTTGGGTTTTGCGCCAGTGTTGAGACTTGATCATCAGTCACGGGGATCTAAAACAATGCCATGTAAAGTGATATGCTTTGGGAGGGACGTAAGGAAGGGCATGTGAGGATGACTCAGGGATGATTCTGCCAGAAAGACAACACAGCATGTCATGTGGCATGGTGTGGAATGAAGTATGTTATGGCACGCTGCGGTGTGGTAGGGTGCCGTGCACTGTGCTATGGTGAGCTGCAGAGACCTAAGGCAGGACATGCCAGGCAAGCGGTGCAGGGCAGAGCACATGGCGTGGCATGCCGTATGGTGTGCCTTACATTCTGCAACAGGAAAACCAAAGGCATCAGAGAACTTGGAGTTCCATCTCCATCGAGTCACTGACTTTTCAGTCATTAAACTCTCAGGAAACTCCAGCCTCCTTACTTACAAAAGGAAGATAACACCACAACTAACAGTTAAGTTATGTGCTTATCATGTGCTAAATGAGGTAGTTCAAACAGTCTGAGGCAGTTTTTTTTTAATATATTTTATTGATTATACTATTACAGTTGTCCCATCTCCTCCCCCCACCCCCCTCCCTGCACACCCCTTACCCCCACACTCCCCCTCTTTAGTTCATGTCCATGGGTCATATATATGAGTTCTTTGGCTTCTACATTTCCTATACTATTCTTAACCTCCCCCTGTCTATCTTCTACCTACCATTTA